>PVHX01006202.1:0-92020 GCA_004024805.1 Geosciurus inauris
GACAAATTTCTAGAGGCATATGACCTACCCAAACTGAACCAAGAGGACATACACAACTTAAACAGATCAATTTCAAGCAAGGAAATAGACGAGGCCATCAAGAGCCTTCCAACCAAGATAAGCCCAGGTCCAAATGGATTCTCAGCTGAGTTCTACAAGACTTTCAAAGAAGAATTAATACCAATTCTATCTCTGAACTTTAAATCCACCAGTTTTGTGATGCTGCAAACCATTTCCTCTTTGCCCCCGGTCAGAGTCCACCACTAGGGGGCGTGTAGGGAGACTGCAAGACGAAGAGGAGGAAGGACTCAGTTCCTTGCCACAAACTTCCAGTCAGCTTGTGGCTCTTGAAAGCACCAACTCAACAATTCTTTTCACGCCAGAAATGGTGATTTGTTAGGACACTTCAACTAAGCCCATTGAGAGGCGATTATAACACTCTTGGACCTAGCCCCATTATGTCCTTTGAAGACCCTGGCACCAGCTGCCCTGTGTTCCTTTTCAGAGGACTGCCCCAGCACCAAATGAGCAACAGCTCCTGGGAGATCTGAGTTTCAGGTCTGTAGGCCCCAACCCTAAGTTTCTAAATTTTATTTATTCTAGCCCCTTTTCGTTGTTTCCTCAAGTCTAAGGATAGCAGCAGTTTCCTATGGTTGTTACCTCTGTGATCATTTAGAATTCCCTTTTTGCCTTTTCAATTACTCTGTTGATAATTTTAAACTTAATGGTTCCTTATGTTAGATTCTTTCTGGTAAAATAGCTGGTGTGCTATCTGTATCCTAAATAGATAATTATTACCAGAAATACACACATATTACATACATACTCTCCACATAAATTATAATGTCTTCATTAGTACAACTGAAATTTGTCTATAGAATCCATGACCCCAAGGTTAATAATCTTGAGTTCTCATGCAGGACATGTTCAATGATGGTTCTGAGAAAATAATTTGAGGCCTAGCATGGTGACACACGCCTATAATCCCAGCTATCAGGAGCCTGATATAGAAGGAACTCAAGTTCGAGAACAGCCTGGGCAACTTGGTGACTCTGTCTCAAAATAAAAAGTGGTAGAGGGCTTGCCTAGAATGTATGAGGCCCTGGGTTCCCTCCCCAGCACCACAAAACAAAAGACAAAAAAAGAAAAAAAGCAAGGAAAAGAATTTGAAAGTGCCCTGAGTTCTAGGCTATTGCTCACCGAACAGTCCAGTTTCATAAATAAATGCATTTACCTCATTGAAGTGCTGCTTCAAGTGGCCTTGGCATTTCAAGTGAGATATCACATTAAAAGACTATATTCACCAGTGAAAAATGGTTAATAAATCATGATCCTGAAGGAGAATTGCATGGTCTTGAGGAGCCTCTTTTTGATTATATTCTATTCTCTAAATAGTTTTAGAGATTTGATTTTTTTTTAACAGTCTATTCTGTAATGTTTTTCAACCTTTCTTTTGGCAGATTCCAATGAATCACGTTCCCTTGAGTTTAAGTAGACTCAAGGTAAAAGCTGAAATTAAGATCTGGAAAACTGTGGGCCAGTGTCATATAAGGAATGTCCTTTTTTTCTTCCAATAGAGAGAACTCCACAGTGAGACACAAATTCTCCCTAAGTGGGCAAGATGATTTCCTGGGACCAGAAAGTACTTTTAGAGCTTCAATCTATAAATTTTATCTCATGTTTTTGAATATCTATTTTTGTACATTTCATAATGTACATAGTTTATTAATTTGGTAAAAGTATGTAAATATTTTGTAAATAAATAGCAATGCCATAGAATATCCTCAAACCTTTTTTTAATAATAAGAGTCCATTGTTCTAATGGTAAGGAACTATATATGCTGAAGCAAAGGTCAGCAGATAGGCTGCAGGGCAAAACTGACCCATGTATGGCCCTCTACACTAAGAATGAGAGCAAAGAAGAAAAAGAAGAATATGTGACAGAGACTGTAGATGGCCCACAAAGACTTAAATATTTACCTTCTTCCTTTTACAGAAAATGTTTGTTGATATCTGTTTTGGAATAAGCCCATTCAAAATACATCCAATGTTCTTTGAGAGGGTAAAAGAGATGTAACTTCTACTTTGCTAATGCAATTAGCATGAATAAAAAAGGAGAATGGGTGTAAATTTATAGGTTGGTGCTTGTGGTCCAATTACAGATGTGGCAGAGAGCAAAAGTAATTATTTTAAACAGGGATGAAAAGCAAAAGATAAGAGCAGCAATAGTGAAGGCACTGATAACTCCTTCTAGAATGATGGAGGCTCTGGAAGGGGACTTACAACATGGACTCAAAGGGTCTCACAGTTAACCTTCATTTACTGAGAAAGAGGAAAGCAAATAATAAGCTGGCACCAGGAGTTTACATTAATATTTATGACCAGAAAATTTAATAATGACTGATGCTTAGTGTGTGATTCAGAATCTCCAAAATCAAGATAAATTATTTTCACTTTCCTCTCATTAAGGAGAAATACATTCTAGTAGCATTTGAACCAGAAAAAAAATGCTGAAATAAATATTCCTAACTTGCATGTTAGTTCGCATCCAAGAAACTAAGCTACACAGAATGACTTGGTACCCAACTGACCAATTCTTGATAACATAAAGATGGAAACAGAAGCTTAAAGCCAAAATGCTGAGAGCCAATTCATTGAAGTTGCCCCATAGTACCTGTTAATGAAGAAAAGGAAATTAAAATATAAAGTAATTAGGCTGCTATGATAGGGGTAATAAGGCTTTCCAAGAGGTCTGTTAACAATGATATGTTAATTCTGTTCTATTTTAGGGTTCACCAGATATGCTATTCAGTGTCTGAAATCTGGAAGCTGGGAATATACCTGTCCTTTGACCACTGGATCAAGTAGAATTAACCTTTTCAAACTTAAATATAAATGTCTATTTAAAAATGTACACCAACTAGCATCTGCCACTGCCAGGACAGAAAGTTTTTATTGCTCACTGAAGCACCATATCCAAACCTGAACAGCTTGAACACAGGGATCCTGTCCATGGCCATGCCTATTCCATCTTTTTTTAATAGAATTTCAGTTTTGGTTGGGGCAACTGTGCACTTAACTAAAAATATCTACTCTTTCAGGTAAGAGCAGCTATATAACCTAGAACCTGCCATTTAGTATGTGGATAAAGGAATGCCATCATTCCTTCAGAATAAAAATACAAAACTTCAAGTAGAAAGCTCTGAGTCTGTCTACCTCTGTCCTTCCTAGAATACAGATTTAAGCCTAGAAGAATAGCAGCCTTTTGCTACCATAATGACAAGAGCTGCATGCTAAGAAAGGCAGAGCAGGCCTATCCCTAACAGCATTTGTGAGGAGCTAAACCAGTTGGGGCTATTTCTTGCCTTTGGATTATACGAGAAAACAACTTACCCACTCCCCTTTTTTTTAAACCTACTCCTGATCAACTTTTCTGTATTGTCAGCCTAATGCAGTCCTAACTTTTACAATATGTTGTTATTACTTGTTAGGTATGGTTCTAAGTGCTTTAAATGCACCAGCTACTTTAAGTTTTTCAATAGTTCTAGAAAGGAAAATGCTATTCCTATTTTAAAGGAGAATAAAGGCTTCAATTAGTACACAGAACTCAAATTCTAATCCAGATCTGACACTCTCTATTATTTCTTCCACAGTGCTAATCCCAATGTATTACACATACAAGGATGATTGTTCAGTAACAGTTCTCTTGAGGACATTTGCTTAACAGACAATCATAGAAGCTAGGGAGAGTTTCACTGTCCTGGTCAGAGAGCAGATTTATTTATTTACTCATGCTAGGATAATAAGGTCTTCTGCCCTTCCCAGAAATTTGTCTATTCCATTTGCAAGTTATTAAAGATAATGTCTTCTTTGGGGGTAAAGATTAGACCTGTGCGATTGCAGTCCTTTATCAGCAGGGATACTCACGTGTGACACATTCTCTGTGTGCCATGTACCTACCTGGGCCACGTCTGCCCTACCTTCATGGGACCCACGGGGCAGAGAAATCCAATGCAGACATTAAGTTCATTCATGCATAAACTTTCTAGATACATTTGGGCTTGTTATCTCAGTATAAAAGAAATCTGTGGAAATATTACAAGTGCAATGTGTAGCTACAATAGTCATTGCTGCTTGAGGTCGGTTTGACATTCAAGTCGGCTTGGCCACTTGACAATAGGCAGGAGGTATTTTGGCAATCCAGTTGAAATATCTCTTTTTGGTTCAACAAGATAATGTTGAAAGAATCAACAATCTAGCATTCAAGCACCTCATGCTCTTTTGTTTAAAGATATGATTATCTCAAAGCAGTAATTTTCAACCTTTTGGAATTCATCACACTTTTTGAATTATAGAATTTTTGTAGCATATTTGAAAGAATTAAATAACAAAATCATTAACAATATCATGGAAATAGTTACTAAATATAACATCACACAGTTTACATAAAAACTTCCCTTGAAGCTTCTTGTAGCCTCTTAGTACTATTTGTAGCCTCTGTTTAAATAAAGCTGTCCCCTGTCCTTACCTTGACCTCTTATATTCTTATTGTGCAAAAGGTCTCATATTCTTCCAATAAGCATATGCTCTTTCATTAATGCCAGTTATGTATTAATTAAACTGCATTACACAATCCATTCACTCTACATTACATTTCACAGTGTTGTAAGCCACAGTATTAAGTGGGAACAAAACAAAAACTTTACACTTCCATAAAAAAGTTTTGTGTCATGTTAACAGCAAAGGGATATGGTTGTACATCCATATACCAGATAAGAATCATATTCTTAGGGTGATGGACAACACATCAATATTCACTTAAATACTGACCATGTGCCAAGAGTGACATTTCAAGTACAATGGAGAATTAGTGAATAAATTTTTATATGGTCCCTGTCATCAAAAAGATGATATATATTTTGGAAAATGGAGCTTATATACATGAAATATCCAAGAGTACATTTGCAAACAATATAATTATAAGAACCTGTTAATGCAATGGGTATGAATCTCAGTCCATGATTCATGTGCAAAGAAAACATCGGATTTCTCTATAATCTTTCAATTTAAATCAACTCCAAGGGACCAGACTTGTGTACAAAGTCTGTGTATATTATAGCACCAAGGGTAGGGAGGAGCCCACACCACCCTCACCCCTTGTCATCACTAATCACTGCTGAGATTCTCAGTCCTGGCTGAGCTGATATTACCCCTCATGTCAAGGGCTTTGCTGATTCTAAGGACATGGGAGTTTGCAGCAACGCCAAGAACCCCTCTACCCAAAATGAAGAAGTCACTCTCTGTGAACCATGTAGTCTTCTTCAAGAAAACTCTCCACCCACCTAGGAGGTTTGCAAGTATGAGTGCCAGGGAACATACCAGGTGTGGTCCACCAGCCTCTCTTCCCCATCAGAGGGAAGGTCCTCTCATGTGCACCCTCTTTCTTTCTCTCCTTCTCTACTAATCCTTGTTTAATTTCAGTGCCTAGCACCATCTCAGTTACCATGACAGCTAATAATTACAATGTATCGGGCATGGTTCTTGTACTTTATTATATTAACTTATTCAGTCCTTACACAACTCTGAGAGAAAGCACTAGTACTGTCCTCATTTCACAGCTGAGGACATTGGGGTATGGAAAAGTGACTTTGCCCAAGGTCACATGACTGCCAAAACTAGATGATAGCTAAATTAGGCCTTTAATAAATATAAGAGGAGCCACTAACCATAAGAAGTTTCTGTTTTCAGCACCCCGTTGTTAGTACAATGCTGTGGAAAATTTTTCACAGAATGTGAACAATACACAGCGTACCGCATGAATATGTTTTGGTCTGCCCTGCCTCTTTTTATTACTATAAATTAGGCTCATCCATATTTTAAATACAATTCTTTAAAAACCTGACAAAATTGGAATTTTCATATGATAGTTTTTTGACTTAGAGTTGGGTTAGATTTTTGAATAATACTATCTGGCATAATAGGTTTAACTTAGTTGTTCAGAAACAGGGACATTTGACTTTTTGAATTCATTATTCAATTTTATGTGGATACTGGACAGCTGCAGAGCTATCCTGTGGTGAGTTCTAACAATATTAATTCATGATTTTGTAAGAAGCAGGGTCAAAAATCTTTAGATCAAAAATCTTCAACCTTGACCCAAAGGTTTCATATCCCCAGTCCACAGGAAATTTCAAATAACGCTCAAGTGAAAAGCAATCTCCTGGATTCCCACAAAGTATTTCTCTGAGGGCTCCTGACCCCAGGGATAGAGGAAAGCTAGAAATAATGATCCCTTTCTCCCCTCCACCCCTGTCTCTCATTCTGTGTGTGTGTGTGTGTGTGTGTGTGTGTGTGTGTGTGTGTCTGCCTGTCTATCTGTCTCTCTAAGGAGTTTAAAAAGCTAAGGTCAATTCAATATACTCTTAATACTTTATTTCCAGAAAATGAGATTTCTGGGAAATCTAGAATTTGTTCCCATCTAAATGAACATTGTGAATAATCAATACTTTTTTCCTTCTGACAATTTAGCCAACATGATCAAATGCGAAAATGACATTCATTTTCTGTGTTGTATTTTTCTTATCCTTGATAGTAACTATTATGAAACAAACTTCATTTTTAAAGGGGAAGCACAAAGTCTGATGGATATTTCATGAAGAAAAAACAATAACAATTGATTCACTCTATCAAAGCCTGTCATGTAACAGCTGAGCTCTGGCACCATCAACAACAAACAACAAATGTGCCAAAGACAGCAAGATGCATTAGGGAGATAAAGCACAGCTTCCTTCAAGCCAGAGCATCCCCTTGAACAGATGAAGAGAGGGTGTGAAGGCTGCTTGAAGGAGGCGGATGCTGGGAAGACGGTAGTGATGCCACAGACTGGGCAGCAGTTGAGAATGTCGGTTTCATTCCAGACCTGAGACAGAGCAGCTGAACTGTGTCTTTTGACATTGCCACTTGAAGATAAGTCATCTTTCTCATTAGGTGCTTTAAATGCCACTTGGCTGTGCTGAGAAATCTTCTGCAACACAAAGAAGCATTTCAGTGTTCCCCAAAGAAAGGTGTAGTCCAAAAAAAAAAAAAAGCTAAACAAAGACAATGTTATCACCTTGCAAAATTCCAACCCATCACTGGCAAATTTTCCTTCAGTGTTGTCACGAATTATTGTAGCTCCAATCTAAAATCCTAAGTGTAAATTATAGACTAATTTGGCACTTTCTCCTTTACCTCATTGCTGAGAGAATTATTCATCTGCTGAGGCAAACTATACTCACAACTAAGCTCTGAATGTCATCATTTAAACTCAAAGCAACAATTTGGTACCTGGTTTCTTGGTTTCCATATGTAGGGCAGCCAGAATATGTTTCAGTCCACCTCTAATCTATGACCATAAATCATCCAGAAAGTTTCTCAAAAAAGATACCTGGAGTAGAGTTTTGGAGCTTCGTAGACCACGAAAGGTTACTTATCACAGAAGCCCTGACTCCATCTTTACCTCCACAGCTGACTTATTTCACTATTCTAGATAAAGAAAGGAAGAAGAAATATAATACTAAGACCCAAAATAACATAAGGTTGAAATGATTGCCGTTAAGATGTCCCCTGATAGTGAAAAGCAAGGAAATGCCAATTATCTATCAATTAGCAATCCTGTCCCCTTAATAAAAAGTGTACCCCATTTGATCAAATAATTTCCAACTTGATTGGAAATTCTTGATTTCAATTCTAGAAGTAAAGACCACTGGGAATGATCTAATATTAGGGAGATCTATAAACACACAGTGTTATTAAAGCTTCTGTGAGTTTAACATCATTTAAGACAGCAATTCTCAAACTGTAGTCTATGGAACTGCAAGGTCCTTTCAGGGGGGCCATAAGATCAAACCTAATTTCATAATAATAATAATGAATCTGCCTTCTTCCCTGTGTTGATATTACATTTACAGTGAAAAGCGATAGTGAAATTCCTGGCACCCCTAACCTGGTTCAGTCATTGCTTTCTTCTGTACCCCACCCTAGCAGAGGAAATGGTAAGGAAAGTTAGAGTGCAGAGTCACTTAAGGATGGCCTTGCTGAATCAGTTATAAGTGTTAATTTTATTAAGTATCAACCCTGCAGTTCACTTCTTAATATTTAAATACAGCAAAATATACATCAAGTCCTTCTGCTCCATACTGAAGTAACATAGTCATCTTAAAGAAAAACACTTATGTGCCCCCTTGAGCTGTAAGATGAACTAGCTGGCCAGATGTTTCAGTCAATGGGGGATACAGAAAGCAGCAGTCTGAGGAAGATGATAGGCCATTCACTTATCCAACTAATATTTCTCAAGCTCAATGGTCTTCTTTGTCTAAACATTAGCTCTCTTTCAAACTTAAATGATACTTTGGCTGGTTTTCAGTCATTATTCTTCTTTAATAACAGCTTTATTGACATATAAGTCACATACTACACAATTCACAAATTGCACACAGTTCAGTGATTTTTAATATATTTACAGAAGTGTACAACTGTCAACCCAATCAACTTCAGAACATTGTCACCACCTCAGAAAGAAACCCCTGTACTCATTAGTAGTCATTTTCCATTTCTTCCCCAAACTTTTCAGGTCTAGGCAGCTCCTAATGTATCTTTTGTCTCTATGGATTGAACTTTTCTTGACATTTTATATAAATAACCTCAGATAATAAATGGATTTTATGACTAGCTTCTTGCATTTTCCATGTTTTTGAGGTTCATGTAGCATGCATGTGTAAGTAATCCATTCTGTTACAGTTTGTATATGTGGTGTCCCCCAAAAGCTCATGTGTAAGACAATGCAAGAATGTTCAGAGGTAAAATGATTTGGTTATGATAGCATTAACTTAATCAATGCATTAATCCACTCATATGGATTAACAGGGTGGTAAGAGTAGGCAGGTAGGGTGTGGCTAGGGGAAGCAGGTCAGTGGGAGTGTGCATTTGGGGTGTACATTTTGTCTAGTAAATGGAACTCTCTGCTTCCTGGTTGCCATTTTTGGAGCTGTTTTCCTCCACTATACTCTTCCATCCTGATGGCCTCACCTCAGGCCCAGAGCTATGGTTCAGTTGGCCATGGACAGAACCTCTGAAACTATGAGCCAAAAATAAACCTTCTCCCCTCTAAGTTGTTCTTGTTGTGTCTTTTGGTCACAGGAATGCAAAGCTGACTAAAGTACATTCACTCTTATGACCAAATAATATTTTGTTATATGTATCTAACGCATTCATTTTATCCATGCATAAGGTGGTGGACGTTTGGGTTGTTTACATTTGGAAAGTATTATTAGTGTTGCTAGGAACTTTTGTGTGCAATTTTTGCATGCAACTTATTTTGATTTCTCTTGGATCATATGCAAACTCCAAGCTTTTTCTTTTGAGCAACTGCCAGACTGTTTTCCAAAGCATCCATGTATTAACTTTTAAAAGATTTCAGCACTAATTCATTCACTCATTTAGTAAGTATTTATGAAAAACCTACCATGCCCATTTCTAGGTGCTTGACATTAGTGATATGACAGTGAATAAAAGAGATATAGTCTTTTCCAGAATTTTGAGGGTGTAACCTAGCAGGGAAGACACAGGAGAGGAGTATAATGATAGAGAAAATGCAGCTACATAGGACTAGGTAACAGAGGGACCTAACCTTTTTAGATACCTGGTAAGATCTTCCTGAGGAAGAAATGTTTATGATGAGACCCAAGGGAAAGGATCATCAGAATTAAGTTGACAAAGAAGGGAAAGTGTTTGGTACAAAGGAACAAACTCATGAAAGACCCTGGAGATAAGAGGCAACACGTTCTGTTTGAGGAACCAAGAAAAATTCCACACGACTGGAAATTGCATAGTGTGCAAGGTAGAAGAGGATAAACTCTATTTGATTTGCCTTCTAAAGAACAAATATGATTTTATCTGAATAATGGACTGGAGGGAAACAAAACTAGAAGCTTAAAAGCATCCCAGAGATTATAGACAAAGGTACTCAAGCGTTACGGTGACCTAGACTATAGCAGTGGTTACAGATCCAAAGGCAATGGGATGGAATCAAGAAATGCTTCGAGGGGCTGGGGCTGTAGCTCAGTGGCAGAGCGCTTGCCTAGCATGCGTGAGGCACTGGGTTCGGTTCTCAGCACCACATATAAATAATAAATGAATAAAATAAAGATCCATCAACAACTAAAAAAATATTTTAAAAAAAAAAGAAATGCTTATAGAGTAAAATCAATAGGACTTGGTGATTGATTGGATGTGGAGGGCAAGAAAAAGGAAGGACTCAAAATAGATTTTCTATTCAGGCATTGAATGGATTCTAATGCCATTTACTAAGCCTAGGCCATAGGGAATATGCGAAATAATGATCCACAAGAGCACTTCCAATGCACTCACAAAATGCAAGACAGTGGGTTATATAGATGTGATTATAAAGTAAAATAAGGATAATGGGAGCAGAATCATTCCTCCACCCACTACCAAAACATGTCTATTTCTTAATCCCTAAGATCTGCAAATAAGGATGTTAAGGATGCCTTGTCTTATAGGATGTTAAGACAAGAATTAACACAACAGTCTTAAATTTCTATATTTGAAAAGGCCTACTTGGAGGATTGTCCCTTGTCCTGTATCTGGCTAGACTTTGGAGAGCGTCTACCATTAAACTGATGAGAGTTACTCTGCCTAAATGTTTGCGCAAGTAATATGGTTAGTACTGAACAACATCTGCTTTGCTTCTGGGAACCTGGAATTTTGGTACACAGTAGGCAGAGGATGCCTGTATAATCAGCACAAATAAAAACTCTGTTTTAAAAAAAATAAAACAAACCTCTGATGAGTTTCTCTGGTTAGCAATAGTTCACATGTGTTGTCCCAACTCATTGCTGAGGGAATAACATACTTGATGATTCTGCTGGAAAGGATCCTTGAAAGTACACATCTGATTTCTTCCAGACTTCATCCAAGTGTGTTTCCCTGGATTGACTTTGCTTGGAATTTTCATGCCATAATAAATCATAGCTATATGTATACACTGTGTTCTTCACATCTTCTTAGAAAAAATTTAAACTTGGGAGTAATCGTGAGGATCCCTCAACACACATAGCAAAAGGAATGGTGCAGATTTGATTAAGAAATTTAAATTATGGAGAATATGTTAGATTATTCAGTAGTCCCAAACTAATTAAAGCAGAGGTCAGCATGATATGATTTCCGATTTAGAAGATGGAGGAAATGGCCATCAGCCAAGGAATATAGGTCTCCTGTAGAGGCTAGGAAAGGGAAGGAAAGGGATTCTTCCTTTATATCTCCAGAGAGAACTCTGCCAACATCTTGATTTTAGTTCAGTACAACACATTTTGGACTTCTGATCTCCAAAAATAAGGTAATAAAGTTGTGTTATTTTAAGCCACTAAATTTGTGATGACTTTTATACCAACAATAGGAAACTAATATAGATGACGTCAAGGAGCACTGAATTTGGTAGATGAAACAAGTAGATATACTGAATTTGGTAGGTGAAAAATGCATAATACTTCCCAAAGATTTCAATTAATTGACTACTGTATACTATCCAGTTAACCACAAGTATTCTCTTTTCCAAGGATAGTGATAATATTTATGAATAATCAGAAAGTTTGAAGGGATGGCTTTTTATAGATTGAGAGAAATTGGCTTACTGGACATTTTCCAGCTCTTATCACAAATGACAACAGTGTGCAATTCATAAGGTTAAACAGCAAACTGTTTTATCAAATCATGAGCAAGAAAATATACCGTACTGCTTTAATAACTACTTTAGACATTTGGTGGGTTGGGAGTGAGGCACATACAAAAAATTTGAGCTGGCAGTTTATCAGATTAGAAAACTCTAGTAGGTTTTCCTGTTATAAACTAGAAGGTAACATGATGTTAATTATTGTCAGACAGAGTTAATTGATGGACTAGTCAATAATACATATAAAACAAGGCTTCCACTACCAAGAAAGCAGGTGTCTGCATGATGGAAAAGCAAAGTTAGACAATTCAACCGCCTTTAATTTCACAGTCTGTGATTCTTCATAAAACTTTTAAAGATCAATTATGTCCTATCAATGTTAGATCCAAGCCAACTAAGTGATTTATGTACAAACACCCTCACACATGGAACAATTGTTGATAGAGTAACTTATCTTTATTAAATATGAACTCAAGAGATTATATTGGGAAGCAATTTACACTAGTGACTTTCTCAATGCTTTTTAATTCACTTCCACTTTCTGTTTTAAAAATATGCTGTTTAAATAACTAGAGGACAAGAGAGATGGCTTTTATTTTAGAACTAAATTAAACAGAGTAGTTTAAGGCGGTGATTCAAATACATCCATAAAATTTAGGTGCTATTATATTTAATCCAGCTCTTCAAAATAAGAGCTTCCAGTGGTGCTGTACAGCAATGAAAATTCTAGTCCTAGAGACTTGGCTTCCTTTATTTATTCTACTGCCACTTACAGTGTATTTGCTACTGCACTGAAGACTCAGTGCTAAGCCCAAATGAATGAAGGAAAGCCTCTGGCATCAGGAGTTCATAGTCTAATAGTCAAAGCTGACACATGAACAAACCATTTTTAAAAGGGATAGAAAAATACAGCAATAGAGATGAGCAATACAGAAATTCCAAATCCAGCCTCCAGGTAACAGGGAAACATTCTAGAGTCAGGGACATCTGCTATGAGCATTGTTATGGTTTAGGTGTAAGATGTTTCCCAAAAGATCATGTGTGAGATGATGCAAGAAGGTTTAGAGGTGAAATGACTAGGTTAGGAGAGTCTTAGCCTAATAAGTGTGTTAATCCCCTGATAGGGATTGACTGGGTGGTAACCATAGGCAAGGAAGGTGTGGCTGGAGGAGGTGAGTCATTGGGTATGCCTTCAGGGTATGTATTTTGTCCCTGGAGAGTGGAGGCTCTCTCTTGCTCCCTCGTGCCATGTTCCCAACTGCTTTCCTCCATCATACTCTTCTGCCATGATGTTCTGCCTCACTCCATGCCTCAAGGAATGGAGCCCACCTTCTATGGACTGAGACCTCTGAAACTGAGCTGCCAAATGAAATTTTCCTCCTCTAAATTTGTTCTAGTCAGGTCTTTCTGATCACAGTGGCGAAAAAGCTGACTAATTACATGAACTCCAGACTAACTGAGCAGTAATTACATGAACTCCAGAAGATGAGAATAAGTCAGTAAAGACCAAAAGGGAATAAAACCACCTAATGTGCGTAGGAACCACAAACAGCTACAAGTAGCTGGAGAATGATAATTTCTCTGACGGGTATAAATCCAAGTGTGATTTGCCTCACACATTATTAAACAATTTATGAGTAATAATTAAAGTGTCATAGTGCATGCTTAGTTGGGGGAAAAACAGACATTTAAAATTCATTTTTGTTTTATTAATACCATTCTGATAAATCAGTATGCACCACCCAAACTACTAAAGATGGTAGTTCAGATTCGGTTTAACATTTTTCCCAATTTTTATTGCCATTTTTTTTCACTGTGTCCTGAGTGGTTTTATATTCAAATACTTAGTCCTAGAGAATCCTAAATCTTCTTTTACTATGCTTCTTAACAATCTTATATTAAATTTACTACAAAAGAAAAGTCTCCTGGAAATAGCATTAAGTCCAAGAAGAATCTGGAAAAACATCCAATACGCAGCCCAACACCCTAGTCGCTTTGCTAAATCTTCATTGTCCCCAGCTTTCATGTCATCCTGAGCCATAAATGAATTGAGGTATATCTGCAAAATCCACCCCGTGGAGACAATCAGATTAGTAAGACTGTGCTCCTAGAGCACACTACGGCGATGATAAACTTACTTGCCGATCACCCTAGAATATCTAGAACTTAAAGGAAGTCCCAAAGCTTCAAGTAATAACTGGACTCAATAATCCTGTCATAAAAAGTAGTGATAATAGATATGTAACCAGCTTATGAATTAATATGTAAATAGGATAAAAGGAATAAGTATATGCCCTCCTATCATTTAGGGTCCCAATAACCCATGAAAAAAATAAAAGGAAATCATATCACTATGCAGTATTTTCTTCATTAAAATCTAAACTGCAATATTAGGAATAGTGTAGGCATAGAATCTAAAGCAATTATGCTCTGAAAAATTTCACAATGCTTTCAATTCCTTCAATCCATCTGCTGATAATGTATGAAGCAAACTGAACTATCTTATTTTTCAGGTACAACTCTCTATCAGAATACATTTTCTGAAGGAAAAGCCTCAAGATATGAAAAAAATGAATTTTGTTTTTGTACTAGATGAAATTCCCAGCTAAATGAAAACCAATCAATTCAAAGCTTACATTTCACAATTGCATTTTCATCAGTTAAATACATCTGTTGTCTAATAATCTAGTGTTTTGCTAAGGCTTAACTACGTTGTGAAGGATATCAGAAACAGAGCCTCAGAAAGTATGATAAATTTTGTTTTGCTTATTCAGCACTCATAAAATGGAGATGGGGGTATTATTGATCATGTAGACCGGCCATTGAACAAGTTCCTGGGAACATAAAATATTATGCAAAAAGTGTTGTTGTAAAAGAAATATGAACAAAGAACTGGGTGATGTACAGGGAGTTCATTAGGAAATTGAGATAGCTTCACAAAAGAAGGGTTGGAGCTAAGCCTTGATGGTTGAAGTTCATCAAGGAAAAGATAGAGAGAAAGGTAATACCAGGCCCAGAAATCAACAGAGTCTTGGAAAGACATGTGTATGCACAAGAAATTCTGTCTCATTTGATGTTGCTAGGGCACAAGCACAGAAAAGAAAATGGTGGGAGATGGGAGAATAGTTAGCACCACACAGGAAGAGTCATTTACTATTTTGAAAGTGAGCAGGAAATGAGATACAGAAAGGTATGAGTACAAAGGCAATGCTAGAGCCATGAGATACCTCAAAAGCTTGGATACAATTGAGGCTGCTGTACCTGTGCTGGTGAAAGCCGAAGAGGGCCTTTACAAAGACAGAGGAATGGAAATGGATTTCAGAGATGCATCGAAGGAACAGTATGCAGAAATTGGCCACTGGGTAGACACAGAGAGGATGACAAACTTGGGAGCTTGAGATACTGCTATTTAATAGAGAAAGGGAAGAGAAAAGAAAAGAATAGGTTTACAGAGAAAACTAATGAGTTCAGGAATTTCCTATGGTGGGTATGCAGTCTAACAGGACTCAAAAACAGAGGGTCTTATTGTATGGTTGAGATTGGGTCTGCAGAGGAGAGAAACCAAGTATAGGTGATTGTCAAGTTTGTGAGGGGCTACCCCGGAGCAGTGGCTCATGCCTATAATCCCAACTACTTAAGAGGCTAAAGGAGGAGGATCCCAAATTCAAGACCAGTCTTGGCAACTTAATGAGACCTTATCTCAAAATAAAACATAAAAGGGCTGGGGATGTAGCTAATTAGAAGAGCACCCCTGAGTTCAATCCCCAGTGCTGCAAAAAACAAAACAAAAGAAAAAATAAACGAGGGGCTGAAGTCTTTGGGTCTTTGCAGTCGGGATCTTTCTTTGCCTTTTACATCTTTGTCCCTAGTGCCTTGCATACTCTCTGGCAGATAGTAGGCACTCAATAAACATTTGCTATTTAACTACCTTTCTGTAGGAATGAGCATAAAAGGAAAAGGTAAGACCCTAAAAATAAGACCTTATATATATATATATACATATATATATATATATATATAATTGGGGCACAGATATTTAAGGGAAAAGCAAAAGCAGGCATTGGAAAAAGAAGAATAAGAATATAACTAAGAAGAAACAGATTTAGGAGAGAAACACATATTAGAAATTAAGAGAAAGCACAGTAATGTGTAGGGAACAAAGTAAGAGAGATCCAGCTGGAGGCAAACAGCAAAGAAGAAAGCTTACAAAATGCAAAAAGTCATATCTAGAACTGTCGAACTTATATGGGCAGATCATCTGCTATAAGATAACTTTAGGAACTACAAAATCATAATCTGGCAATTACTTAACATTAGCATTTATAAATATCTCAACAATATCCTTTGTTTTTAACCACAATTATCATATACAGATAGTTTTATTTAATCCCAGTTAGCTAATAACCTAACTGGGACCTAGACATATAAGATATGCTGAAATTCCCACAAAATATAAATCCCACAAAACTGGAAACATCATTGTTCAACAGTTTGTCACACACACTGTTGTCATCACACTGTTTTTCAATGGTCCTTATACAGGACCTAAGGTCCTTATAAAGCCAGTCAGAGAACTACCTCCAGCCCAACTCCCTCTTAACCACAAGTACCTACTAACCTGTTGGTCTTCTAACACCTCTGGAAATTTAGTTGGGATACTTTCTTCTAACACCTTCCTCATCTCCAAGGGCACTGTAGCATTAATTAAAAATACTTCTCCAAAACTTAATTAAGTATCCAGAGAAATAAAAGGATACTTAGCAGGCATCTGCTAGGAACTATAACTCCAAAAATCATAGAACTAATTATTTGAAAATCATTAAAAACCCATTTAATCCCAAAGATCCCCAAAGATCCTTGTTTATCAGAATCACCTGGAGAACTATTTAAATACAGCGGTTCCAATATTTTCCTAACCCACCTGCATCAGACCCTGATGCTCATCAACAGGCCACTCAGGGCTGAGGCAACCACCCTGAGTCACTGGCCTCCAGAAGGCTGAAGGGATCTGTAGTCAGGCCACACCTGGTGCTCTCTGCAGCAAAGGGTTAAATTATCAGGCCCACATGCTCAAACACAGCACATTGCTTAAAAAAAAAAAAAAAAAAAAGACTGTCTTTTGACCAGCTTCCAAGAGAAAACCTCTGAACCTTTGGAAATCCTGCCTAATAAGAGTGTTTTTTTGTCTGAGCCCTGGGGCTATCTTATATTCATTTGACCTCTGAGAAGCTGGAGATTATTTGAATAAAGTCTATCACTGAGGTGGTTAATGCCTAAGTGACTGACTGCCAATAAAACTTCTGGAAACCAAAGATTGGGTTAGCTTACCTGGTTGGCAATACTTTACACTTGGTGTCTCACCGTATTGGGAGAATCAAACATAACCACATGCAACTCTACAGAGAGGGGACACCTGGACCACTGAGGTGGTTGCTCCGTACTTTACCATGCACATCTTTTTCAGTTGCTGATGTTAATCTATATCCTCTCACAATAAACTGCAACTATGAATATAAAATATTTCCTGAATCCTATGAATTCTAGTGAATCCTGGATCCCAAAGATTGTCTTGGGAAAACCTGCAGGGAAAAAAAGGTAGTATCATTTTCTAAGCCATCACGAGGTTTATGGAGGGTGCATCTATAATAAAAGACAAATTAATGAGACAAAAGCATAATAATTTGTCTAATAAAAGTTTTACAGGACATGGGAGCCTTCATAAATTAAGATCCTCCCCCTCAAAAAAATGAAGAAAACTGTGTATCTTTATGCTTAGGTTTGATAAATAGTGGACAGATAGAAGTAAAATTTGACATTGTTAGGTAGCAGTTAGTAAGGAGTAGCGACGTGCATAGTACGGTCACAGGTATTCTTTTTTTTCCTTTTTTAAAATTTGTTCTAATTATACATGTTCTAATTATACATGTTCTAATTATACATGACAGTAGAATGCAGTTTGACACATTGTTTTATAAATGGAACATAATTTTGTATTCTGGTTGTACATGATACAGAATCACACTGGTTATATAGTCATATATGTACATAGGATAGCAATGTCAAATTCATTCTACTATCCTTCCTATCCCCAGACTCCTCTTCTCCTTTCACTCCCCTCTACCTAATCCAAAGTAATTCTATTCTTCCCTAGCTGCCCCCTACTTATCGTGAATTAGCATCCACATCTCTAGCAATTAGATAAATGCAAATCAAAACTACGCTAGGATTTCATCTTACTCCAGTCAGAATGGCAATTGACAAGAATACAAGCAACAATAAATGTTGGCGAGGATGTGGGGGAAAAGGCATTCATACATTGCTGATGGACTGCAAATTGGTGCAACTATTATGGAAACAGTTATGGAGATTCCTCAGAAAACTTGGAATGGAACCACCACTTTACCCAGCTATCCCACTCCTTAGTTTATACCAAAAGGACTTAAAATCAGCATGCTACAGTGACAAAGCCACATCGTTTATAGCAGCTCAACTCACAATAGCTAAATTATGAAACCAACCTTCAACAGATGAATGGATAAAGAAACTGTGGTATATATACACAATGGAATATTACTCAGCCTTAAAGAAGAATTAAATTATGGCATATGCAGGTAAAAGCATAGAGCTGGAGAGTATCATGCTAAGCAAAATAAGCCAATCCCAAACAACCAAAACCAATGTTTTCTCTGATATGTAGATGCTAATTTATGGGTGTTAAGTTACTTACAAATTTTCTTTAAATCCCTTCCAAGGTAGATGAGTAAATAATTTGTACAAGAAAACTTATAGAAAGTCATCAGATGCACAGACCTTGAGAATAAGCAAATAGAAACAAAAAGAGCTGATTAGAGGGCTAATCGGGGAAATGCATCAAGAAAGAAGGATTAGTGAGACTAACTTGACAAGGTCCACTGAGGTCAATGTAAAAGTATGACTGTAGGTGTCTCCATTTATCTTGGAAGGGAGATTTCTTTCTTTCTTTCTTTCTTTTTTTTTTTTTTTTTTTTGGTACCAGAGATTGAACTTGGGGCACTCGACCACTGAGCCACATCCCCAGCCCTATTTTGTGTTTTATTTAGAGACAGGGTCCACTTTGAACTCTCGATTCTCCTGTCTCAGTTTCCCAAAGTGCTGGGATTACAGGCATGTGCCACCATGCCCAGCAGATTTCTTTAGTAAAGAACTATGATAACTTTTGACACACCACTCACCCCAATACCCACATTAACATAGGATTGAATTGTAGATAAAGTCTCCCTGAATAGGACAGCCACCATGACAGTTCTGGAGAGGACCAATTAGGGTCAAAACCATCACCCAATGTAAAGAAGGAATTGAACACCTAACTGGCAAGGAGTGCAGAAGGTAGTGCCCAGTTTGTAAGGCAAACATGAACCAGTAATAAAACGGGAGACAGCACTGTTTCCTTTGCCATTCTCTGCTCTGAGATGAACCACTCTAGAAGTGCTGTCTGCTTGAACTTTTTTTTTACTTTATTCTCTAATAAAGTTCTCTTGCATGGCTTTGGATGTCTGACTTTCAATTTTCTTTGGTGGGAACACAGGAAATGAGGTATGGAGCTTCAGCTCCCCACTCTCCTGTGACAATGTATCTAACGGCAATCAACTGTGGGGAGCCTAGCAAGGCCTGTTTGTGCAGGTTCTTCTCCGCCTCTCTGTGTCTTCATTTCTTTCTTATAGGTAGAGTGTAGGACCCCTGGCATATGAAATTCTTTAGGACAGAAGGGAAGGAGGCATTCAGAGTGGTCTTCCTAGGTCCTAATGGCCTGTTCCAGGGGAGAATAGTGGGAGGTCAGAGAGACCTTCCTGCTTCACTCTTTTCTCAAATGCCAAGGTGCCACATTTGGGGGTAGCATGTTCTGAACCCTGTCCCCCCAACACAAGCCCATTCCTGGCATAATGTCTTACTCACTTTGGGAAACTCTGATCTACATTATGGAGCTCAAAGCTCACTGAATCTGAATTTGTATTCAAATTTACACACTCCCTGGGGTTAATCTAACAGCCAGTGAGGCCACTAGTTTTAGAATAAGCTTTTAAGAGCTTCTGATCTAACCAACCAGCCATCTATTGATTTAAATAACCTAGGGGAGGCTGGGGGAGGACTCTTGTCATTTCTAGAGATAAGAAATTCACAATGTTTCAAGACAGCCTTCCTAAATATTTTAAGTGTTTCACATTGTTGAAAATTTTTTCCTTTATGTGTATTTAAAACATCTCCACATAACTTCTAGTCCTTGCTCTTAGTTACACCTAATGAGGCCATATGGAGTAAATCTTGCCTTTCTTTCATATTAAAGTCCAACTGGAGCTTTCTTGTTCCTCCTGAGTCTCCTCTTGTATTTTCCCTCAGTGTTTCTCTAGTAGATCTCCACCAGGCTGATGGAAAAAGAGCTCTCCAGCAATCATCTCTATCAAGACCCTCCAGATAATAACCACAAGGAAATATCAGAATGTAACAAATATATTAGTTAGGGAAAGAGGGCACAAATTTTAATTCAATGTAATATCTATTCTAAATTTGATTTTTATAGTAACAAACAGAAAAATTAGTTTAACCAAAAGAAAAAATATACATATATACATTTGATATGTATGAACACTGACATCAAAATAAATCTATAGATTTGAGGAAAAATAAATTATGGTGTTGGTGGTATTTGTTCTTTGAGTTTCTTGTGAAGATTCAGACTTAGACTAGATTAAAAATAGAACACACTCTAGGGAATGATTTCAAGTGGGTCCATGGAAAGAAGATATATTTCTAGGGAGTATAAACAACTTTGGTGAACTTTGAAGAGAAGGCTGAGGCAGCACATTCCAGCACCATCTGGGCTTTCTTTCCTAGATGCCTGCCTACAGGCAGTGTACATTTTCTGTTCACTGTCAAGCAGTTAGGCCCTTTCTCTATGGAGTGGTCTGTGGTTGTAGGGGACAGACAACGAACTCAGCATAAGTCAGCAGTAAAATATCCGTGCACACAGCCAACCTAACGCTATTCACTCCTCTAAGCTAGACATGGGTCATTTCTCTTCTGATACATTTTAGAAACTTCAACTTACTTCTTGCTAAATTTTATTTTCATCTCATATACATATATAAATGTCATAAATTCTTCAGAGGGAAGAACCTAGGTTTTATTCTTCTTTTCATACCTGGACTGCTTGAATAGTGCCCTACATAAAGGAGACAATCAATAATTGTGGAGAGCTAAGCAATCTTTACCAGCAGCTTGGACATCTGTGATTGAAGTGGTTCGTGAGTCACATTAATCTCACAGTTTACAAATAACTAACCTCTTTCCTTTCCCAATTTGATCCATGGCAGGATACAAGGCTTTTGCTGTGAATTCCATCCTCTCTACAGGCTGCTCTGCTACTTTACTTTAGGTACCAGTGTGCCCTTGAAGCTTTTCTTCTGTCCATTTCACATACAATTATGTCCCTTCCACTCACTACACACCAAGGGCCCTGGCATCCTGAAGTCATCTGTTCTCATTGCATTATTGGCCAAGCATCATGGAGTTGTGATAAGCTTGGCATGAATGCCTACGGAAGGTCTCTGTTTCCAAATCTCTTTACTAAAGACCATTTGATGTGAAATAAAGCAAGCAGGTGTAGCAATGAACTCTTTCCTAAAGCCAAAAGAATGTTGGCTGCTAAGAGGTCCAAATGTCACACCCATCCCATAAATAGAGCAAATTTTGCTTTGTTGACCTTTGCATTCTTTAAAGGCTGAGCTCTCTTCTCTGCTATAAAATCTGTTAGAAAATTGTCTCTTGGAGACAACCATAAAAATCCAATGTTTCTCTGCAATGTGGAGCCTAGAAGAGAAGTATTAATGAATCCCAACTTTTTATTTCTCTTAATAAGTTCCTGATATTCTTCTTGTTTTTGTTCAGGGTAGACAACTGGGCATAGAACCCTCCAGCTGAACTACAATGTGTCAGGATACAGTGTATAAAGTAAGACATTCCATAAAGCTGACAAGCAAGACACTAATGGAGACTTGGGTTAAATTAGATGGCTGGAATCATAAACATAAGGATCTGGATACAAAGTAAACATCAGGATGCAAATTGAGGATGATACAGAAAACAGGTTCACAAGAGCACAATCCACTGATCAATAAGAAGTCAAAGTAATCAGATATCAGTGTCAGAGAGGTCAAAGTCTCTTGCATGGGCTGAAAGCTTGAAAGGAGGGGGGAAATCATTAGGGATGCCTCAACCACATTAGCTAGTTAGAACCACTCTGAAATACCAATATTAATACTTACATAGTAATGCTTCTCAAATATTTAATGTCTGTAGGAATTTTATTGAAATTAAGATTCCAATACAGTTAATATGAGGATAGGCCCAAGAATCTGCATTTATAATAATTTCTAGGTGATGCTGATGCTGATGATGCTGGTCTACAGACTATACTCTTAGACTGGTATTACCGTGCCACATACTGGTTTTATGCTTTTCCAGTTAACTAATTTATTTAATATTCATTCCGGGTACCACCATCATCTTTTTTATCTCAGTATAAAGGTGTTAAAAATGTGCCCAAATTCTCATGGATAATAACTGGCAAAGCAGGATTTTAACCCAGAGAGTCTGATCCCAGAGGCTGTGCTGGTATAACTACCAAGCTGTACAGGTCTTCCTAGGATACATAGTCCCTATTTCTCCTTGGATTTGTATAATAACTAGTGCTAGTCCAAATCTGGATGCCCAGGCAGATTTAAATCATTCAATCATCAGTGATTTAATATAACCTTATCCAATAGGAAGACAAAGCAACTAATATTTACTCAGTTGAAGAAGAGCATCCCATGATCTGTTCTGTGCTGGTTGCAGGTTTGTTGCACAAAACGGTATGTTTGCATATACTTGCACCTACCATTAATTCATTGTTCCATTTCCTATCTGAATCTGTTCCTGAGAAAGAAAAATAGATGGCAGATTAGTACAATGAACATTATACATGGATTTACTCTAATTTTTCCCCCCATAAAAGAATTTGGCTCAACTTCCTCCTCAAGACTTTGTATTACCATCCTGTATTTGCAGTGTTGCTTGTCTTTGTGAAACAGAAAAATGCTGGCATCTCCTGTGGATTAAAATAACTGTAAAAACCCTGATTTGAAAGGGCCTCTGGGCCTGTTGCCTGGCTGCTCCAGGCAGCTAAGGATTTAAATTCTATTGAATTACAATCCACTGCAGTCTGGAGGCAGGGGCGGGTAGGGAGGAAGTGCCAGGCTGGCCGCCTGATATTGCAGCTGCTGAGGCCTTTGCAAGAGTCCCAGCAGCTCTCCAGCCTTTAACCACAGCCTCAGCAACCAGCCAGACAAGAACTTCGTCTCTGAAATGGCAACCCTCATCAGGGAGGTTTAGCTTGCTTCACACATTGCCAAACGGACAGAGGGGCTCATCTAAATCAAACGTGTGTGGAGACAGAAGAACTGAGTGGAATGGTGAGAAACAGTGTAAAGGACTCTGTTTGCGTTCTACCCTAGAGAGGTAGAGTGAGAAATGAAGAAAATATTCCTTTATAAACAAGTGGAAGGAAAAGTGCCCATCCCTCATGAGACTGCTTCCCCTCTTTAATATTTATTGAATTTATTTCTGATAAATTTCCATCTTGGGCACAAAGTAGTAACATGTAGAATAAGCAGGAAGCTTAGGGGTAGAAAATGGCATGTGACTTCAGTCAATGGTAAGGACAGGCAAATGTTTGTTGCTTTGCCTTTTTCTGTGATGCTATCAATTGCTTAAGAAGGAAGCAACTTTCCTATAACAGTATGATAGACTACTAAGGACATATTTGCATTTTTTAGGTAAATTAAACTAATATGTATATATAAATCAGCCTCTGAAGTATATTATTATGTAGTTTAGAAAACATAATATTCATCTCTGCCAAATATTAAGAGAAGGTAATTTTTTCTACTTATTATAATTGATTATTTTAGAATAAGTGAATGTAAATATACATGTTTAGATAATGAAAATGTTTCCAATTAGTTGAGAGTTTGAAATGCAATAAAAAAAATTTACATGGTTTTCTTTTTTAATTCTTGTAATTTTAATTCATTAGCCAGTGTAACAGGAGAAAAAATATTTAACTGACAAATCAATTCAGATTTGCAGAGAAAATGTAACTTTTTGATTTGTCTATAACTAATCAGCCTTTCTCTCAAGATGGTTAGCATAAAAAAATTACTTTAATGTCCAATCTGTTTATCTGAGGTCTGATTCTATAATTTAAATAGTACCTTTAGGTGTTATTTAGTTTCTTCTGCACAAAAGTACATCTCAGGGGCTCTTCCTCCATCCTTTTTCTCCTTGAATTTGCTTCTTGGTGTCTGGGGAAGAACAGAAATGTAGAAACTCTTGGGTGAGGGGCTAGATGTGGTCCTGGGACCCATTTGGGACCCATTTGTGGTCCCTTTGTGTCACATTATAATCTGATCCTCATGGTGTCCAAGAGTGTGTCCCTTGTCTGTCTGAAGATCATCAGCCATTCATCTGTTGATTCTAAAGTTTATAACAGATTTAAACTCTAGTTTATTTTCTCTTGACTATGTCAGGGCCTCAGAGTATCCCCTGAGTGATTTAACTTCACATCCATTGGCACTGGTGGTGTAGACTCCTTTGAGTTCTGAGTTGGACTTCTTACCTGGTCTCAGCTCGGACAATCTACTCTGTAGTCCTCCTCACCCTAGCAAATTTCTTGACTAGATTCTCAGCTACTTCTGTTTTCAGCAATGCCATTGTTATGGTTTGGAAGAGAGGCATCCCCTGAAAGCTCATGTGTAAGATAATGCAGGAATGTTTGGATTTTGAGAGCTATAACCTAAGAAGTGGATTAATCCATTTGGTGGATTAGTAATTTGAATGGATTAATGTGTGCAGCTATAGGCAGGTAGATGTGGCAAGAGGAAATAGATCACTGGTGGCATGCCTTTGGGCCTTATATTTTTTCCCTTGTCTTGGGCCCAGAGCAATGGAGTCGGCTAACTATGAACTGAACTCTGAAATCTTGAGCCAAAATAAACTTTTCCCTAAGTTGTTTTTGTCAGGTAGTTTGATCATGGTGACAAACACAGCCATATTAAAACCAAGAATAAATTAAGAAATCTAAATTTGAAAAATTGAAATCTTTAGAGTCCAAACAGGAAAAAGAAGAAAGAAAGAAAGAATGAATGAATGAAAAAGAAAAATGCCCAAATAGGGGAATTAGGCATATGTCTGACTAACTTCCATATGTTTTTCACCTTTCTCTTCCATAAATATCTCTAAGTTCTACTTTGGGAAAAAAAAAAAATTCCCTATCCTTATCCTCCCAACATCAAGGAACAAGACTTGTGGCTTTCTTACCTAATGAAAGTGTTAAATAGTGACATCATTAAAATTGCATAAATTTAAAAATTGTGACAACTATGATCTTTAGAATTCTATGCATGCTGACCTTTCATATTTGCTTATTACATATTTTATAACAAAAGACACAATTTTTAAACAAAATTTGATTAAGACTTATTGAAAAGTTCCATTTTACATGTAAAAGTTGACAATTACCTTATTCTCTCTCTTTCCATTCTCTCTGTAACAAATAATACAATCCTCATATAGACAACTTGGCCTTGGGCTAACTTGGGGAAATATCTAGTTCTGGAATAGCAAAATAAAAGAGCACATTAATAAAGTAAAAGATCTCCAAAGAAAGTAAAATTGCCCTTGAAAATTGGTGGGCTTATACTCTCTCTGCTGTCTTGCATGAGTTTTAGCTTATTGAGTCCAAAATATATTTATTTTTAGCCACTTGGCAGGGAAGGATGTAGCTAAAAGAAAGATCACAAAAAGAGAAAGCTCTTGTCAGAGAAATAAAATGTACTTTGTCTTGGGGGAGTTATTAATTATATGGAATAAAAATAATGTAAACAGGGATCTTTCAACCCTATTCAAAAAAACATAGGCAAGAGTGTTATTGATGCCTTCTCCCAGGCCTCCTTAGGTTGAGTCTCTGATAAAAGCTGTGTCTGTAGAAGATCCCCTATTTCACCTTCAACTAGGGAGAATTGAGGCAGCCCCCATTCTCTTCTCTTTAATTGCAAACAACTTTCCTCCTGTTATATGAAACATCAGGACCAAGACCATGAAAACAGAGATATTCTCAATGTACCTCATTCATTGGTTCTTTTTACTATTATGTCAGTGCTAAGGAATGAAATCTACCAAATTATGCTATGTGCATATTCAAACATACCACAATGAATCATGTGTGTATGTGTATACATATGTATGAATACTCATATATATATATGAATTTCACTCATATATATCACTAATTAAAATAATAATAATGAAAATAATAAGGGAGATCAGTTAGAAAGGAGATTGGTAAAACAGAGTAAATGAATCAACAGGAGAAAGGAGGGGAAGGAAAGGGAAGGTACCACCAGGGCATGAGATTGATCAAATTATGTTATGTGCATGTATAAATACAGCACTATGAATCTATTATATATAATTTTAATGTACCAAGAAAATTAAATAATTTTAAAAAACAAAATAAAAATAGTACCACTTTAAATTGTCTAACATCCTGACCACAAAGCTGAATCATTAGAAGTTTCTGGTTTGCCTGGATGATAGTATTCACATTAAGAGTGCAGTAAACTCCTGGGACCCATAATATCCTTATCTCTTCTGAGCGTCCAATTTAACTACATTTCTGCTTCTCTTGCAGTTAGAGTAAGCTGATCTGACTGATTTCTGGCCAACAGAATGAGTGGAAATAGTATATGCTACTTCTATGTCTGAATCACTAATATATTGTGCACAAGACTAGTTCAGGGGTTAGTAAACTGTATCTGGTATAGCCCACTGTGTGCTTTGTAAATAAAGTTTTATTGGAGCAAAGTCATAGCTACAGCTCTTTTCCTTACAGTGGTAGGTTAGAGTAATTGCAACAAAACCAAGTGGCTCACAAAATAAAAAATATTTATCATCTAGATGGTTAGAAAAAGGTTGTCAATCCCTGCTGTATTTCCCTCTTTTCCTCTCTTTCTCCATTATGCAATAACCTTTAATGCCATATTTAAAGATGGTAGTCAATTAGAAAGAGACCTAAATTCTTTTTTTTTTTTTTTTTTTTGGTACCAGGGATTGAACTCAGGGACACTCAACCACTGAGCCACATCCTCAGCCCTATTTTGTGTTTTATGTAGAGACAGGGTCTCACTGAGTTGCTTAGTGCCTCACCATTGCTGAGGCTGGCTTTGAACTTGTGATTCTCCTGTCTCAACCTCCCAAAGTGCTGGGATTACAGGCATGCGCCACCGCGCCCCACTGAGACCTAAATTCTTGAATGACAGTATGGAACAAAGTTTCTCTTAGCCCCATTATTGTGCAATGCCACAGAGATTTTAGGATTCTTCTTCTTTTTTTTTTTTAACAGTATCTATCACTACTTTTCCCAGAAGACCCAAAGACCATCATGAATTTACCTGTGTGCTCTTAATTTACCTTAATGTGTGATTCTTAAATTAGCCTGCAAAGTAGAAAAACATCTTTATGATGAAATCATTCTGAAAATATCTTCCTTATTAATGTCAATAACAGAATACACAGTCCTATAACCTTCCATTACACAACATTCAAACTATCAGGTGACACTGGAAAAGATACAGTCATCTCTGTATTCTTTATTCCTGTAAAGGTCACTCTACTCTCTTAGGATAAGTCTAAGAGGGCAAGTGACTATCACATTCTAGCTATCAGTGTGGATCCACAGTTCCCTGCATTGAACAAGACTGTGGAAGTGAATAGATTTAAACGGCAACACTTCATTCCACATTTCCCAGAGGAGTTGTTGACCTGAAAAGGCCACATGGTGGATAGCGGTGATGTATTACCTCCAACACAAGGCTCAGATGTGATAGGAGAAGACAGGATCTTTGCCATTATGCATATGGATTTCCCTGGTCAGGAGAACACCTGTTCTCTTTCAATAAGGCAGGAGTTTCGAAGATTGCTAGTCACATCATCTGCTGTGCACTTTAGAACTACAATTTTGAACCTAAGGGTAGACTAGGGAGCATTTTAATCAAGACCAGAGACTTCTTGATATGGGAACATGGAAAAATAGAACATAAAATGATTCTTAAGACTTTATTACCTCACTCCTGTGCAACAACTATAGCAAGAAAAAGAATAAGACCATTTTCAATGGAGTGGAGTAGCTCTTCTGAAAACAGGGTATCAATAAGAGGTTATCCCTGGGAATATGTGTCTTGATGAGAATAAATTTTCTTCTGTAATCTGGTGCCAGAGAATTTGGATAAGCACAGTTCAGATTATAAATTGTACCTTAATGGGTGGTTTTAGAAAGAAAGAAACCAGAACAAAACAGAAATAGAAAAGATAAGGGAAAAAAAATCGGAAATTACATAATCCAAAAAAGAGGGAAGAGAGTCCAGATGCTTCACACTATTGAAATGTTAAATTATTTACTAACTCTCCCCAGGCATGTTTTTCAGCAGGCATGGTATATGTTATATGAACATTATTATCCTTGAATTGCAGTATAAATGCTAACCTAAGCGTATTGAGTCTTTAACCAGAATTGTTCTTGTTAAAAGACACATGAGAATTCAGCTGGGGTTGTAGCTCAGTGGTAGAGCACTCATCTGGCATGTGTGAGGCATTGAGTTCAATCCTCAGCACCACATAAAAATAAATAAATAAAATAAAGGTATTGTGTCTATCTACAACTAAAAATATTTTAAAAAGACATGAAAATTTATTCTGTAGTAATGTACTCATAGGAAAGTTTTTAAAAGTGTGTGTATGCATGTATATATGTGTATGCACACACACACACATTTTTTTTTGTAGAGTAAGTTTCAGTCAGCATTTTCACCACCATGACCAAAAGAATTGACAAGAACAATGTAGAGGAGGAAAAGTTTATTTGGGGTTCATGGTTTCAGAGATGTCAGTCCATAACAGCTGGCTCCATTGCTCTGGGCCCAAGATGAGGCAGAACATCAAGGTAAAGGGGAATGGCAAAGGAAAGCAGCCCAGAACATGGAGATACAGAAGCAGAGAGAAAGCTTTGCTATCCAAAGCATACCCCCAGGAACCTACCTCCTCCAGCCACACCCTAACTGCTTACAGTTATCCCCCACTTAATCCATTTAAGTGGATTAATGCACTGATTAGGTCAAGGCTCTGATAACTCAATTATTTCACCTCTAAACTTTCTTTCATTGTCTCACACATGATCTTCTGGAGGACACCTGTTATATAAACCATAACAGAGTACATATAGAGAAAAGTAAGGTTTTACATAGGCTAGGTTTTGTGGTAGAGATTCCTGATAGTTTCTTCCAGAAATCTTGTGAGAAGACTGGTCACAAAATCATGATAATGCAGAAAATACACAAAGAAATAAACACTTTATACCAAAGTATACCCTCATCTTCACCCTTCTCTCTGCAAAGGTCACCTCTCTGTGTTTTACCAGGAGAAAAGAGGTGCATTTTCTCAGTTTTTCCTGTACTGCTGCCCTCATGCTTAGAGAACCAAGGTGGACAGACACCCCTCAGGCCCCTGAGACTCAAGTAATCCCTTTGTTATATCTGGAGAGCTGAAGTGGGACAAGTCACATTTCCCTTTACTCTCATTTAATTCTTACCAGCACTATTACACAGTTGCATAGGAGAATTCAGCCTGATTCAAAGGTTAGAGAAATTAAGGTAAGTAGGCTTAAAAGAAAGCTGAAACTGTATGGTAAATATGACTTTTCTCATAATCCAAAGGAAAGCATCCAGGAAGAAAAACTTCTCAAGACTCCCTTGAATGGTTGCACCTGACTCGTGACCTTTCTCTCCTGTCCTGAGGTCTGCTTTTTTTACTTCTTTCTTTCCACTCTACACGGAACCCCTGTGGACTACCTGATGAGAAGGTAATGTGGCCTTCAATACATGCCCACAAGCAGTTTTCAAACCAGAGGTATCTATTTCTCCAAAATGTGTATTTACCCAGGACAGATTAATTTGGGCTATAATAAAGTCTTGGAGGACCTCAGCTGTACTTGACATTCTATCACTGATGAAAAGGCTTGAGGAATGAAGTATAACATTGGTACTCCAAAGTCCTCTAGGGCAGAGAGGACAGTCCAAGTTCTGTACCCTTCAAAATTTTTCCATCAAATAAATTTCAACCACTCTTATATTTCCACCTATTTAAATACTTGGTCACCTACATACAGATATACATACATAATCACAAAACATACACAGCCCCCTTCATAAGACAAGCATTTATTCTCTAAGAAAGTACATGCTAAATAGTATTCAGTCATTTTTTAAAAATATTTTTAGCTGTTGATGGATCTTTATTTAATTCATTTATTATTTATACATGGTGCTGAGGATCGAACCCAGTGCCTCATGCATGCTAGGCAAGCGCTCTACCCCTGAGCTACAGCCCCAGCCCAGTGATTTTTTCTTTTCCTTTAAAAATTTTTTTCCACCTGTAATGTCATATAGTCTGGGCTCAGACCTGCTGAAAATATAAAGCATCCATTGCTCTTCTGTCCTTTTCTTAATACCTATTCCCTTAATGGCACAAAGACTGGCCCTGGACCAATTTTGAAGTCTGGCAGTAGCAAGATGAGTCTGATTCACCTTCCTTTGCATTCCAACCTCAAGACCTGTGAAAACAGAAAAAAAGATGCAAAGTTGTAACATAATTAAAATAAAGAATATCAACAAAGGAATTTCCAAGTTTTAGAAATAATTTATCATCCAATAGAAAGCCGATAAATGGACCTAGACCTTTGTGTCTAGAGATTTGAACTGCTGTTAAACTCTAGACAGCCTAAGACACACTCCCATCCCTGTTAAAGCATCCTACATAGAACTGTCTACCTGAAGGAACCTTTCTGTCAGTGTATCTCTACATTCATTTAGGAGACCACAGCTCCCAGTTATACAACACAGGGCAATGGGCAATGGATCCTCAGCAATAACATCAAGCACTCAGCTCTAGTGGGCAAGAACTATAACTCATCACATCTGTTGACAATTGTGATGAAAGCAATACGGTTGATCAATTGATATTATGGACACTGCCACGTGTGGTGCCAGATTCCTGTAATCCTAGCTACTCAGGACATTGAGGCAGGGGGATTGCAAGTTTGAGGCCAGCCTGGATAATTTAGTGAGACCTTGTCTCAAAATAAAATAAAAAGACTGGGGATGTAGCTCAGAAGTAGAATGCTCTTGGGTTCAATACCCAGTACAAAAAAATATATATATGAATACAAAAATCGGACACATGTAAGACTCTTCTACTTACACTCTGTGACTTGGGGAATTTATTTAAACTTCCTGAATCCTTTATTTTTTATTCACCAAATGGGAAAAATACCTCATGAGATTGTTTTTCATAGTGTTTGGCTCTTAATAATCACTTAATAAATAGTATGCAAAAGAAGAAATAATAATGAAATAGTTTAGATCATACATCTGGAGTCCAAGCTTCCCTTCAACCTAGGTGTAACCAGGTTCTGGCCAAAAGTATGTGAGCAGAAATAATGTGAGTAACATGGGAATCACGCCACCAAGAGCAGGTTGTCCTCTTTTCCTTTCCATTTCTGTTGGGTGAAATGCAGATATGGTAGCAAACCATTCTGGACCATTCAGATTAGCCATTAGGAACACAGTAGAAATAATAAATTGACAAGACCTTCATCCTGATCCAATTTAGTGTGATTACTCCAGGACTGATTTTCAGTTGTCATTCTGAATCTGCCCTTCATTTTCTCTATTTAGTTGATTTCTTACATCTAATGTCCTTCTTTTTCATTCTTTTACTCATTTTATTTCAGTAAGAGTACATGGAAGGAAAGTCTTATATGTTCTTGTATGTATGAAATGTATTTGCTATGATTTGAATGATAATTTGGTTAGGTATAAAAGTCTAGATTGAAATTACTTTTCTGTTAGATTTTTTAACATTATATCTTGCTGCTTTCTAGCATTCAGTATTTTCAATGAAATGCCAGATACATTCATTTAACATAACATTCAATAGCCTTTATCCATTTGAAGAACGAGGCCATTCTTTAGCTGTAAGAATTTGCTTTGGGTCTTTTTATAAATTTCTCTGCTAAAATTTTTCTATTCTATCTTTCTTAAAAATCAATTACATTTTGGAATTTTAAAAATTATTCTTTATGTCCCTGGCCTTTAGTTCATATTGTCTTTATTTTCTTTTCATTTTTAAATAAATCTTCAGGTGGAGCCTTATTTACCAAGCATTCTTTACTGTCTCTAAGTATTCTTTTTCATGGTATGCTATTCTTGTTTATGGGTTTAGTATTTTTCTTAAATTATCAAATTGTGCCAAAATCTTTATAAGAATTATCTCATTTCTTGTAATTACTTTCTAAAGAATGAAAATAATTGTTATTATTTTACAGAAAGGAAAAATCTTACCATGAATATATTGATTTCTCAAGATTAAAAAGCAGTTAAACCTAAGTAGTAGATTGGGGCTCTCCTTAGGTAGTCTGGCATCAGAGGTAAAAATTTTAACCATTATAATATGCCCATTTTCTTCTATAGTTGTAATAGGTTGAATAACAGACTCCCAAAAGGTTCTATTTTTTAATCCCTGGAAATTTTACATGGTGAAAGGAATTTCATAGATGTGATTAAATTAAGGATCTTGAGATGGGAGATTATCCTGGAGTATTAAATGGGCCCAATGTATTCACAGTCTTCAAAAAGTAGGAGAGAGAGTTACAAGAGTTTGAAAACAAGTAGAAATTAAAGTGATGTGATTGTTAGCTTTGAAGACAGAGGAAGAGACCATGAGGCAAAGAATATAGGCAGTATCCAGAAACTGGAAAGGTTAATGAAAAATACCCTTTCCCAAAGTCTCCACAAAGAATGCCTGAACCTATTTTAGACTTATGACCTCTGGAATTACAAAGTAATAATTGTGTTGTCTTAAGACATTAAATTGGCAATAATTTGTTACAGCAATGATAAGAAATTAATACATGGTTATTCTTGCATAATTTTGTTAAATCTACTCAGATGTTTTAAGATTTTTGGCTGTTTTAAAGAATATCCTTTCACCAGCAACAATAAGTGCTGGCGAGGATGTGGAGAAAAAGGTACACTTAAACATTGCTGGTGGGATTGCAAATTGGTGCAACCAATCTGGAAAGCAGTATGGAGACTGTTTAAAAATCTTGGAATGGAACGACCATTTGACCCAGCTATCCCACTCCTTGGCCTATACCCTAAAGACTTAAAAACAGCACACCACAGTAAAGCAGCCATTTCCATGTTTATAGCAGCACAATTCACAATTGCAAAAATGTGGAAGCAACCCAGATGTCCTTCAATAGATGAATGGATAAAGAAACTGTGGTACATATACACAATGGAATATTATTCAGCAATGAAGAGAATAAAATTATGGCATTTGCAGGCAAATGGATGGAATTGGAAAGCATTATGCTAAGTGAAGTAAGCCAATCCCAAAAAACCAAATGCCGAATGGTCTCTCTGATAAGTGGATGCTGATGAATAAGGGAGGTGGGAATGGGAAACATAAGAGAAATAGAGGAACACTGGACGCGACATGGGGGAGGCGGGGGGCAGGAAAGGGGAATGGGTATAGTAAAGATGGTTGATTGAGATCGTCATCACTACCCTTGGTGCATGTATGAAAACACAATTGGTGTAACCTTATCTTGTTTGCAACCAGAGAAATGGAAAAACTGAGCTCTATATATGTGCTATGACTTGAAATGCAATTAAATAAACTAATAAAAAAAATTCAAATGCAAAAAAAAAGAATATCCTTTGATCAATTCCATTTCTAAATCACATTTCTAAGTGATGATGTCTTTGAAGTCTATTGATTTTTGTGTGCAGATTAAATGATAATAGAAATTTATTTATTTATTTTTTACCATTCTGGCAGCAGGAAAATACAAGCTCAAGTCACAAGTTTTAATATCTGGTGAGTGCCCACTTCCTGGTTCACAGATAGCTGTCTTATTAGGTCATCACATGACAAAATGGTCAAGGGAGCGCTCTATTAATTAGGGCACTCATCCCATTCCTAAGGACAGAGTCCTTATGACCTAATCACTTTCTAAAGTTTCCAATATCAAATCACATTGAAGGTTAGCATTTTAACATATGAGTTTTGGAGGGACATATTTAGTCTATAACAAGCCACCTTCCTTAATTCCTTTGGAAGACATAATGATATTTGGTTGATTGTTTTTTTACAGAAAATCATAACATATGAAAGAACTCGTAATTTTCCTCTTTCTAATTCTCATGATGTTTGGTTTCTTTTTTTCTTTGACCTATTTATTATCATATTTACTGACTAGAAATAACCTATACAATGTTAATAGTGGAAATTTCATTTTAATGACAATGTTCATCATAGTTTAAATTTAAGCATAATTGATAGATTTGATTCATTAAAATTATTTTAGCTATTTGTGCTTAATGTTCACAAATAAAATAGGTCTGTAACTTTCCCTTTTTGTGCTATCCTATTTTATTACTGATATAAAAATCTTGCAAAATTGAAAAGCTTTCCATCTTTTTCTATGCTCTAAACAGTTCATATAACATAAATTATCTGTTGCCCTGATTTTAATAGAAATTTCCCTTAAGTTGCTCTGGATCAGATGTTTTATATGTGGATTAACTTCTGAGTACCTTACCAATATGCCTACCAAGACATATTTCTAGTAATTGTAAATTCTTTTAATTTCAGTATTAGCAACACATGTTCTTAGAAAATATTTCATTTCACTTAGATATTCACATTTCTGAGTATAGCATTGTATATTATGGTGACTGAATAGCTCCAGGAGAAATTCATATTTAACTTGATTTAAAATTAACTGGTTTAACTAGACATTAAACATTGTTCCCCTGGTATTCTGATCATTAAATACAAAGAATTATCATTTCACCATATCATTCTGATCCAAAGTTGTAAAAATTACGATAATCAGCCAATAATGAAGATCTTTGAGAGAGAAATTTAGTAATTAGAAACAGACAAAAATAACATTTAAAATAAACCTTGTCACAATTATTTTGTTTATAATATAATCCAGAGCACTTTAAAAAATTTTTAAAAGGATAAATACATGATTTTTACTTTAAAGTGAAAAATGTGTAACTTTGTCTCCCAGCATTTTTATATTTAAACACTGGTAGTGTGTGTTTCGCATCAAGATCAACTGCTATATGGCTCTATGTAATGTCTACTTTCTGAGGTCATGCTTTCTAAACTATGAGCATCTTGGTATCAAGGAATAGTGACTAAAAGAATGTCTACATCTTAAGCATAGAATATTTCAAGAGATAAAAGTTAAATAAACAAGTAAAAACAATATTTGATTATCAAATATAAATAGTGCTTATTTGTTGTCTCACTGGGATCTACTAAGTACAAGGATCTTTGCTACAATTATCCCGTTTTTTCCTATGTATTTTCAGAGACAAATTAAAGACTTTGAGCTACTGGCATTATTTTGAATGCAAACATCAAATTCAAAGAGAACTTTTAACTTAAATAAGTTATTTTGAAATTCATTTATAACTGAGAATTAATTCTCTTCTCTGGTAAGTACTAAGCAAAGAATGTGATTTTACCAGATGGGACAAGAATTTCACATACTCTTATATTCAATTCCATTAAATAGTTATTTTAATTTAAAAAATAATACACTTCACATGACCACAAAAAATACAGTGTAACTGCATTTGCATGTATGTAAAGTGTATAGTACATGAATTCCTTGTAAACAAAAGTCATAATCTGTTCATCATTTTTATCCCCAGCCTATCTTCTTAGTTAAAACTTAAATGAGACTGAAAGTGTGACAAATGCTGGAGAGGAGGATGAACAATAGAAAGGCAAGAAGAAAACAGCATCATCTTGGCATGTGGTAAATACTAAATAAATATTTGACAAGTGAATGAAAAAAACAGAAACAAAATAAAAATTGAACTAGAAGTATAGGTACCTGGGTATTTAACTATTGTGGGTATTTTATTAATCAATAAAATGCATGGGTTTTTAAAATATTGCCAGACTAACACTAAACTATTTTGTTTCTCATGCTTTGCTTTTATAAAAGCCTATGAAACAAACAACTTGGCAAGGAATAAAATGCTATTCCAGAAGGGAATGTCTGAGCAAAATAAAAGTTAATGTTCTTTTAATTAAGACTGAAGGAAAAGATGTCATAAAACTTTTGCATTTTAAAAAGAATATGTAGTCTTCAAAAATTCATGAAAACTTGAGTAATGAGTTTTCAGAAATTAAAGAGATTTTTCAAAAATTGAAATTTCACACACATATCTCCCTGGAAAGCATTTTTATCAACTTACATTTCTTCCTCTAAATATAAGTAGACCAAATTATAATTGATTTTTGAGGTAGAGAGAACACTCTTTAAAGTATAATCCTTGGTTCCTTTTTATTGAAAAATACCTTTGGTTAACTCAAAAGTATATCATCTTAATTTGTTTGGTTGCTATAACAGGAATACCTTGCACTGAGTAGTTTATATAAACAAAAATGTATTCCCCATAGTTATGGAGTTTGAAAAGTTCATGCATGATCAAGGAGTCACAAAATTGTTGTCTGGTGAGGGCTGGTTTTCGGTTTTTAGATAGTGCCTTCTAGCTATTACCTCTTATTGCAGAAGGGGCAAACAAGCTCCCCTGGGCCTCTTTTGTAAGGTCCTAATCCTATTCCTGAAAGCTGCACCCTTATCACTTAATCAAAAGGCCTACCAAAAGGCCTCAACATATAATATTATTGGGGGTTAGGACTTCAACATATGAAGTTTGGAGGGACACAAAAATTCCCAATCTGCAAATCACATCCAATACTTTGCCTGATTTGAGCTCTGTGAATCACATATTCCTCACTGAAAAGCACTGGTACTAGTTGTATTACTTCCTTAATTTATGGGGCTATATTAAAGATTGCACAGCATTATTTTCCCCCTACCATATATTGTCCTCTCTGCATTTACTGCTATTTTCCAGGCCTATCACATTGCTACTAGCACAGATGAATCCTCCAAATCAGACAATAACACTTCTGATTCCCAGAGACCAGTATAGTTTGTCTAGTGCTGTTTGTTCACAAATATCATCATGTTGGTTATACTGCTTCAGATGATACCTTATTTGCTATTTCTACCCTGAAAAAGAGAAGCCAAATATTTATTTAAAATATATACTCTATGCAGATGTATGAAAGTCTGCTTGAGGTAGAATGTGCCATTGTCCTGAGTATCATACAAATGCATAGTGCACTTACACATTAAAACATAAGGTGTCAAAGTATTCCTATAGGAAGCAAAATGAATTGTTGCAGAGATTCTACAGGGATCATATTTTTATTAATATTTTTGTAGAACTTTTAAATTCCCTGAAGCAGAAAGGTAATTTTTGTTTATTTTTAGAAAGAAAAAACAATCCTTAAAAACCAGCTTAGAAAAGATGGCAGAAGAATTGGTGAAAACAGGGATGAACAGAAGTGCAGCCCTCTGAACTAAGCAGAGGAACAAATCCGATAGTACTACAACATAAAAAGAAAAATCCATCATTGACAAAAGAGACTTTCTGAGGACACAGGTCTGCTATGAACGTCTGCAGAAGCAGTTCAGAATAGCAATGATGGCAATTGCAATGACTACAATTTGTGCATTATAAATGGTATGTTTTTAATAAGTTCTTACATTGATATATCTCTTTGTTAGAAATATTCCCTTTCTCCTCAGGTCATTTTTCATGTCCTTCTCCCTGAACATAGCCTTCTTTTTCTAGCAAAATAGCAATGCCCATATTTTTTTTTAAACAACCTTTATTTTATTTATTTATGTATGTATTTTGTATGTGGTGCTGAGGATCGAACCCAGTGCCTCACGCGTGAGGGGCAAGCGCTCTACCACTGAGCCATGACCCCAGCCCCATAGCAATGCCCATATTAATGGCATAAAATAGATCAGAGTAAAAAATAAATTATGTAACATAGCTGTAATAGCTCTGTTCCTGTCAACTGAACTGCAGTTGACCTTGGAAGGAAGGTTAAGTGTTACATCCCTAACGCTGCTCCTTCGAGCCGGAAAATGCTGACTGTAGAGGTGACAACCTACTAAGGGAGACAGAAAGAATGGCAGCTGCTTATTCTACCAGTATGGATGCTGGGTAGCTCATGGTTCAGACAGTAACACCCACCTTACAAGACTGACACATTAAAAGGCTTCCCCTCAACAACAACCATCCTGCTGCAGAAAGAGAATGAGTGAGCTTTATTTCCGAAAGTTTTATAACTAGAAGTCACTGAATTTGATTCTTTAACAAACATATAACTTACATATCCAAATGTTTGTGGATTTTTAGCGGCATTCACTGAGAGCTACATGTTTCTTCTATTAGAGATACCATGAGTTGAATCACTTTGGGATAAAATGTGGCAAGGCATTCCAAGTAGAAGAGAAAACAAGTTAACACAAATAGGACTGAAAGAAGGTCAAAGCCAATATAAGCTGTGAGGTGGAGACAGGAGGAGAAGCATGCAGAGTGGCTGCAATAGCACACCTGTGGGACAGGATAGGTCATGAGACAGTTTAAGACTTGTTTTCAGTTTAATGGAAGCCACTAAAAACTTTTAACTAGAGGAGTAATAAGATAGATTTAAAAATCACTATGGCTGCCAAGTAAAGAACAGTGGAAGGATAAGACTAGAAGCAGACCATTTGCTGGAAAGCAGATGAAGTCATGGTGGCTTCAAGTAGAGAGGATGGAGATGGAGGTGATAGGAAGATTGGATTGTGGTTTGTATGTGGGTGGAAAGAAAAGCAGTGTGTAAAATAATAAATTCTCTATTACTCCTTTACACACTGAAGATGAGAGATTAGAGCACCCTGACTCCTGCTTTCCTTTACAAATATTCACCTCTATCCCACTTAGACACATACAGTTGCAATTAAGAAAAATAGCGCTGTTTTAAGTTTAAAGCTAGTATACTTTAGCTTTAATTCTTCTGAAATTCAGAGTATCCCTTTATTCATTGATTCCCCAATTATTTACCCACCACTTAACACATGTACGATGCTATGCTGAGTAATAGAATTTCAAAGATGGATCAACTATAATATGATTCTGAAATAGTGTCAAAACCACAACATTATTATACAGCTCAAAAGTATAAATATACATAAATTTTTGGGTACCACCTCACAGAGATGTCTACCACCTCCAAAGCAAATTGTACCTCTCCAAACATGTTTTTCCAGGTGATAAATGTATGTACTTTGTAGTGAGGAGGATAATCATATGAAGCAATTGCTAAGGCACAGTGTGGCTTCATAGTTATGAGAAAGGAACTACTGGGGGCACCAGGGAAAGCACCATCAACGTTCTCAGAGCTCAGACAATGCTTTTGAAGAATCTTTTTTCACAAGGCCTCCCTGTGCTTACCTTTAAAATTGAGATAACACTTGCCCAACTACTGCAAGAAGTCATCACATGGTGATCCTCATCTTTTCTATTTCTGTGTGATTGTCTATAGAATTCTAATTGTGGAAATATACATAATTTATACCCTCTTATAATTCTCAATAATCATTCTTTTTCATTCTTACTTTGAATTTGACTTTCCCATTTAAAGAAAGTTTCAGAAAGGGAAGATTAAAGTTACAGCCTAGTGTACTTTCACATTAGCTATCCCTGCCCACTTGTAGTTTAATTCTATATTTGGGTTCCAATATTACATATCAGTGTGTCATTAATTTCAAGTTCCTCAAGGCAGAAATTTTATTAATTACAATAGAGCTACAGTGTTCATATCTAGAAGGCTTAATGTATATTAAATAATAATCATTTTAGTATCAGAAAAAATTAAAGGAAAGCTCAAACTATTAACATTGAACCACAGGATGAATTCCCTATGTAAATATAAACGTCACATTCACTTTTCTCTGTATTCGCATCTTTAAAATATCACTTTTTCTCTTAAAAAAAAAAAGAATGTAACTGTCTAGAAAATTAATTTTTGCAGACCTCCACTTCTGCCAAGATCAAGTAAACTCTGGCCTAAATAGCCAAAACAGAAGAAGTAAATGTAAAGAAATCCAGAAAAAATAGATGAAGCAAGATTTCAAGACACTGAACGTGAGGAAATGAAGAACAGCAATCCCTCAGAGACAGGAAATGAATGAAACAAGCCCTACAATTGTCCCAGCTTACTGTTTTTTAAGAGTTCTTGGATCTCAGTACAGGGAAAGGGAATCCAGGCTGAGCCTGCTGAACTCCCTGAGTAGAAGGTACATGGTAGACAGTCCAGGGAAACCAAAGAGGTTAGAGTTCTTCAGACAGAACCTTAGAAAGGCTTCATGGAAAGAGAAACTCAGACTTCTACACAGGGTTCCTGGGAGTATTCAGCTGAGCCCTAATGAACAATGCTTTTGAGAAGAATGCTCATGGCCAGGATCAGTGGAAATAGTGAGAAGGAGCAGGGCCAGCTACTCACACAGGACAGGGAAAGTACCTGTTCACAACAGCCAGACCCCAGAACCTCCTATTCATGGGATGTTGAGTAGAACACTCAGAAGGATCTTGCCTCATCGATCCGGGTTCACCTAACAATTTATAAAAATAGGACAAGCTGGACTAGTGGCATATGCCTGTAATACCAGCTACTTGGGAGGCTAATGCAAGAGGATTGCAAGCTTGAGGCCAGCCTGGGCAATTTAGTCAGACCATCTCAATATAAAAAATACAAAAGGTTTAGGATATAAATCAGTGGTAGGGCACCTCTGGGTTCAATCCTGTGTGTGTGTGTGTGTGTGCACGTGCGTGCACATATGTGTATGGCAGAAAGAAATACTGGAAGGGATTAAAAGTAGATTCAACATTGCAGAACAAAAGATCAATGGACATGAAGATACAGCAATAAAGACTTTACAATGTGAAACACAGAGAACAGCAAAGATTTTTTAAAAACTGAAAAGAGAATCAGTGAACTTGGGACAACTTCAAGAAGTCTAATACATATGTAATTTTAGTCCTCTAAGAACAGAATAGTGAAGGGAAAAAGAAAATGTATTTAAAGAAATAATGTCTAAAGTCTTTTCAAATTTTATAAAAACTATAAATCATAGATTCAGAACCTCAACAAACTCCAAGAACAATAACGATGAAGAAAACTAGAGTAAAACACATCATAATCAAATGTCTCAATACCAAGGATAATGAGGAAACTCTAAAAGCAGCTAAAAATGCTGAGCAATGCCTGGCATCCAGGTCAGGATTACTAGTCAGGCAAAGAAGCAGGAAATGACGACCTATAATGATAAAAATCACTTGGCCCAAATTTACACTGATGTTAGAATTCTCAGACAAGAACATTGAAATAGTGATTAAATATATTTGTATGTTCCAAAATAGCAGGAATAGAAGTAATGATCTTTTAAGATACAAGAGAATGAAAGTACAAACCATAAAATAAGAGAAATTATTTGTCAATCAGATTTCTGAGGAAGGACTTAAATTCATACTATACAGAAGACCTCTTAAAATTCAGACAGGAATATAAATAACTGTACATGAAAATGACAAAGAAATTTAACAGATACTTCACTAAAGAAAATATATTGATGGCAAATAAGCAAATGCAAAGATGCTCAACATCATTAGTCATAGGGAAAAGCAAATTAAAACTATCATTGAAAACCATCACCCACCTATTAGAACACCTAAAATTATTAAGACATAATCAACTTAAAAAGAGGAAAGGTCTATTGTGTCTCAGAAGTTTGTAGGTTTCAATCCACAGTCAGTTGGAACCATTGCTTTTTGGCCTGTGACAAGGAAGCACATCATGATGGAAGTGTGTGGCTGAGGAAATTGCTCCTGGCCATTGGGAAGTGAAAGAGAAAGAAGAAGAAACTGAGTCCCGCCATCCACTTCCTCAGTGACCTAACTTCCACCACCTAGGCTCCACCTCTCGAAGTCACCACCACCTCCCAGTGCAGCCACAGGCTTGGGAGTAAGCCATTACAACATGAGCCTTTGGGTGACATGTATCCAAACCACAATAGGTTAATAGATAATCAGAGTATGAACACTATACATCCATACAATTGAATAACAGTAATAAAAGGAAATGAACTTTTGATAAACAAAACATAGATAATTTTCAAAATATTATGCACAGTGAAAGAAGAAAAAATTGCCTATATAAATACAATTCCATTTATATAAACTCTAAAAAATGCCAACTTATCTACAGAGACATGCAGAATAATGGTTTCCAAGGACTAGAATGGAGTGTCACAGGAAGGAACTTCTAAGGGACAAAAAATGTTTGCCAGTGTGATTGTGTTGGTACTTGCAGAGGCGTACACATATGTTAAAACTTATCAAAATGTTCACCATAAATACATGGCGTTTATTGAATGTTAATGATAGACCAAAAAGCTGTTTTAATATAAAAATTGTCAGGTCTGGTCAGGGTCTAAGATGCCCAATTAAGGAAACTGGTCAGCGGAGCTGCAAGCCAGATGTGACGTCACTAGTAGACACGCCTCCTGTCAATCAGCAAGTTTTCCTGACCCATCAGGAAGGACTCTGGCCTTCTCTTCCTGTTCCCAAGCCCTCCCCTTCCTGACCGGGTTTTCTTAAAATTCTCTATGCACGGAATCTCCGACGCCATTTCTCCCGACCCGCTCTGATGGACTGGGGATTTGGTCTGAGGGCGCGCATTTCAATAAAGCCTTGCCGAGTGGCTTAATTCATCTCCTCCTGGTTGTGTGATCTTTACAAAAATAAATTTATAGAATGAGTCTACCATCTTTTAATAATTAGTTTTATTTGTGTCTTACACAATAATTCTTCTAAAATAACATTTTTATCCTTTTAACTTTTTTGAAACAGATAAATGATTGAAAAATATTTATCTTCATACTTTAAAATGTATCTTTAAATAATTTGTGTTGAAAGTACATTATATGTAAAACTTTACATATAAGAGCTTAGCAGTTCATGTTTCTCTTTAAGAATTTTGCCATTGCTTGGTTCATCTCCTGCATGCTTTAGGTTTTTGACCCAGTGGTGAAATTACCCTTGATGTGAAAAGATTTCATACTGAGACTCCCTGGTGGACATAATAATGAAGGTTGTTTAGTTGATGTTTATTTTTTTCAAACTTTACCACTGCACTGACCCCCCAAGTATTAAATCTCAGCATGAGGATGTTTCTAAGTTACATTTATACAACATAGTCATCCATAACACTTCAGGGATTTTATGTTATAGTGTCAAGGTTATCTTCTCTTATCCACTGTGGTTTTTCATAATCATTGGGCCCTAAAATTATGGCTGCTGCTTATAAAATTTTTTTCATCAAGGTTATATCTAACATGAATATTAGTGTGAAATTTTTCCTATGCCATTATAAAGTAAAAATCCCTTATTAACTCAATATTTTTCTGACCAGTTGGATCTATACACGTGATCTGTTTCTAGTCAGTGAAATGTTTTAAATATAAGATTTATTGATTTGAGAACTTCAGAGAGAAATTTGAGAAAAAGAAATATTTCTATGATCTGTCAATTGTATTTTTATCAACATGTTATTGAACTGGTTTAAATATTTATATGTGTTAAACAATAGTTCTTTTCTTTTTTGATTAAAACCAGGGGTGCTTAATCACAGAACCACATCCCCAGCCTTTTTTTACTTTTTATTTGGAGACAGGGTAAGTTGCTTAGGGCCTCGCTAAATTGCCAAGGCTGGCTTTGAAATTGCGATCCTCCTGTCTCAGCTTCCCAAACCACTGGGATTACAGGGGTCCACCAGTGCCCCCAGCAAACAATAACTCTTCATAATAGCCCACCTAATGATAAAGAAATCAAAGCAGAAACCACATTAAAATTCAGAGGATTCTAGGCTAATAAAAAATAGAAAATCACATGCTATAATGCATTTTATTTCTTATTAGAAATAGGACAACATACATTTCCAGGAGAACCAAAAATTGTTTTGATGTCTTTGTCCAGTGTTATCATAATAGTACTGTTTTTCAAAGTCTTGATACAGCCTGTAAAAGGCAAATAATCCATATCTTCTATTCTTATTTTGGAAAGAGAGAGTCCATAAAGGTGTTGGCACGAAGAGATTTTCAGTGGCAAGGGATTCCAGTGTTGAACAGCCTCTTAGTAACATTATATTATTTTTGCTATGAGGATTCTGTATTTTATATATTTAAATTTTATCTAATAAGCTAAAGAATAAATTTCAACAGGAAATTCTTATTTATCTTTCTAGTAAAACCATGGAGAAAAAAAATGATTAAGTAGTTTTGGAGGAGTATCTGGTGGCTGGGAAAATTGAGTAAAGACTTCGTTAAATTTTCTTTGTATTCTTCAAATTTTGTACCTTATGCATCTACCCTCAGTTTTGCATTCAAAACATCACATGACATTATTAATGTTAAATATAACTGAGGTGAAAACATTTATCCTATTTAAAATTTTCTGGGAGTTCTAGAAATATCAAATAACAATATTCTATAACCAAAAAACCTCAGAAAACTTATATACAAATACAAGTCACATGTATTACAATAAGAATGTTTCTGGCCTTCCTGATAAAACAGGTCTTTTGCAGGAAAAAAAAATTGTACCTTTGGAAAGAGCAATTCAAATAACACATCATCATCTATGTCGCTAAAAAGGACTGAATCTCAGATCCGTAATATCTTGTCAAATTTTTGAGAATTTATTTTACCATTCTCTCATAAGAAAAAAAGTTCTATTTCTGCCTTTCACATTTTAATGAAAAATGATCATAAAGCAAAGGCTTAAAACTAAGAAACAAATTCAAGCCAACAAGTACAACAAATAGAAACATACACTCAAACGCTAAACTCAGGATTCCTAAAAACTAATGTTAAATAAAATAAATGTAGTATGTTCGATTTCTCTGACTTTTTTTTTCAAGAATGTGGACTTATGGAGGGAAATCATGAGTTTGCTGTAGGCAGAAAAATAACAGAACAGAAGATATAGTACAAATTCCCAAAGCTTAACTGATAAAGCTTGCTCCTGCTGACTTACTCCTATTGACCAAACAACCACAATCCTAATACCTGTAATCCCTTCCCTGGCTGCTATTATCAACCACTCAGGTGTGAGGATGGCAATATTTCCAGAGGCCTGCGCTGGGGGGAGTGCCAGCAGTCACAGGAAATGAACCATCATGGTGGCAACATACCAGTGGACTTGGATTCCACTCCACTCTCCAGCACCTTTCACCAGTGTCTGGTTTATCTTTCCCTCACTGCCAATAAATCCAGCCTGAAAAAAACTGCATTGAACAGCCGTTACCATTTTTATGCCCTTTTGTGTGTGTGTGTTCATATTTGCTGGTGTTTCAGTAAACAAAACATTCCTACTGAGTCTTCAATTCAATATGAGACACACAGCAGCTACCTTGCACATGGAGATCCTTGTGATCAACAGGAGTGTCTTCTGTACAGGTCTGCTCATTTTCTTAAAACATTCTTATCTGTGTTCAGTTACCTCAACTCCCACTAAAATAAACCACCCGAATCATTCTGAGATATTTTTAGAAGGATACCCTATCTGGGTTTCAGAGATGATAGTATAGTTTTATGATACTATTTTTCTGTAGCTTGGTAACCACAGAGTATAGCTAAGTGAGTGATATGTTCTAATACAGATCTGATCTCAAATCCTTTTCAGAAGTCAAAAAATCAATAAACCATGAATGGTATGTATTGCTCTCGGCTTATACAGGTAATAAACATTATTTCATAATAATATTAGCTGAAATAGCTATGGTATTATTATATTGCTACATAAATACAGAGCGATATAGGATTTATATGTGAAGAGGGGCAGGGAAGAGACAGACTGATTCAGGGTAGGGTGTGGATCGCATAAAGCAAATAGCTAAATATTCTAAAGGCTCTCTAAAATCATCCCTCTGCAGTCTTGACAATTTCAATGATAAAATCAACATATATTCAACATTTTCATCCTCAAAATTCCTCCCCAGCCTGTGCTGTGTGGTCAGCAGATCTGAATACAAAGGACCTAACACAAGGGAAACCCTGGTCTTGCTCACTGCCCCTGAATGTGACAGCACAGTAAACAGATGTAGTTGGATTTCAAGAGCATCATTGCTTCCACAGTCTTACAAAATGTTTCAGGATTTGAAAGCTGATGTGATGCTGGATCTTTCTGTTTCTTTTGCAGATGTAGGTACACATAGTGAATAACAATAATCCCCACACTGTAAAACTGAAGTTGTAGCTTTTTTCAGACTACATTCTGTACAAATTTGTTTCCAAGGCTGTTGGAGTTTTACATCTTAAAGTTCAAGAATATGTTCTAGAATCATATTGATGGAGATTTTGTCTTGGTTATGAACTTTGAGATCCTAAAAAGCAATGTGGGCAATGGCGAGGCGCTAAGCAAGCAACTTAGTGAGACCCTGTCTCTACATAAAAAAAAACACAAAATAGGGCTAGGGATGTGGCTCAGTGGTCGAGTGCCCCTGAGTTGAATCCCCAGTACCAAAAAAAAAAAGCAATGTGGGATACTTACCAATAAAAGATTAGGACAAGCATGTTGGATAAATTTGGAATATATTTGTAATAAGATCCAAGCATGCTCACATACTTGTTTTAAATTAGGGGCTACCTTGTGGGAAATGACTAAATCTAGTTAAGGGCTGCTAAATACATGACAATTTTTACTTAATACTCAAAGTTCAGATTTTAAAGTAAATTGGTCAGAGAGTCAGAGAGTGCAAAGATGGTCTATCCTCTTCATTTCAGAATATAAGTGGTAAAAAGATGTAATAATTAAATGTAACAATAATGTGGTTATTATTTAAAATTACCATGTGCCAGGCACTAATAAATGCTTTACATATTTGTTCTCATTGAATGTTGCAAAATGAGTATTATTATTGTTGTGTTACATGTAAATAAAGTGCTTTACACATTAAATAACTAGCCTAAGTCCATGTAACTTCCAAAGACCAAGGTTGACAACAAGGTTTATCTCCTTGAGCCCTCTGTGTCAATGAATATAATTCTTAAAATGCATGGCAACTGATAAATGAATCCAGGAGATATAAATTGAATTGGTAAAACATTTTGGAGGAAATGAGCCACTTATTAGCTATTATCTGTGTCATTATTTCCTCATCTCCAAAATAAATAATAACACCTTCCTGGAAGCATGTTCATGCTTATTTAATGAGGTTCCTATAGCCCCTGACTTTATGAATGGCACTAACATCCATTCAGCTAGAAGCCTAGAAGTCGTCCTGACCTCACCCCCATGTCTAATTAGTCGTACTGACCTCACCCCCAAGTCCAATTATTTTCCCTCATAAATATCCTCATATTCACTTCTTTATTTTTATCTCACTGACATTATTAATTCAAAACCTTATCAATTCTCTCCTAAATTTTTCTTACCTCTCTTTAAACTCTTCTTTTCATTGCTATAAGAAAGACCTTCCTAAAAGACTAATTTGATCTTTCCAGTAATTCTATAATCAAGCATATACAACAGCCTAGCAACTCCATTCCTAGAGGTGTACCCAAAAGAAATGCATACATATGTTCACCAAATGACATAAGTTCAAATGTGCATAACAGCTTCATTTGGAATATCTAAACATTAGAATGACATAAAAGTATTGTAACATGTTTATACAATGGGATACTATATAGCAAAAAGATATAAACAAACTGAACTACTTACAAATAAAATGTATATAAAAAGCATTTAAATAAAGCTCAAAAAATGCAAAAGTAAGGTAGGCTTTTTTAAATCTGTGCAGTAGTTATCTATGGCAGTTGAGGATAGAAACTGAAAGATGTTCCTGATAATTTTCCATTTTTCTATCTGGATCTAGTAATTGGGTGTGCTCATATGAATTTTTACAAAGAGTATTCATACTTATAATATATTTAATTTTCTTTATGTGTGTCACATGTCAATAGAAGGAATTTAAAATGCTTTAAAGAATAAGACCTAAGCATGCTCACTGTTTATATCAAAGAGCTTAATAGTGGTGATACAGGTGACACAGGAAAGAAAAATTGAAAATAAAAATGTGTGACACTTTTAATGACAAAAAACTGAGGGTCCTGGTAAGATAATCAGCCAGGTGAGGGTAACTGAAATGATGGCGAATGTCACAAATTTTCACAAATGAAAAGACCATGAATGTGGCTTCTATGGATTGAAAAGAGCAGATACAACAGAGACAGTTGCTCTCAGCCACAATAAATCTTTCAAGTGTCTGCAAAGAATGCAATAAAAAATAATTGTGGTCTCTTCAAACATAGCACAGTAAATTCTGACCAAACACCAAACAACCTGCTTTTTCCAAGCAAAAACAACATGAGGCCATGTGCAAATAAAAAAAAAAATACAGGGACTTCTCAGAACCTAGCTTTATACCATACTCATCAATGATATAAAATTAATTTATTTTTCTACAAAAAAAATGTTCAGAATTTTTTAACACTCTGACTTCAATGCAAACAGTGGTATTTGGGGATGTAGATTATAGAACCAGAAGATTCTTACCTTATTACTATGTCATTATGGAATAAGTGTCAGTCTGCTCTTTTGGGTTATGATACACAGTTTGTAACAGATAAGCAAAAAGTATATTGAGTGATCAAAACAGTAATGCCCAAGTAGCTTACCTTTCACCTTCTCAGAGGACAAATTTGACTTTCAAAATATAATTTACCTGCTGTTATTATATCACCTGAGGCCATTACCACGTCAAGATTTTTCTGAACAAAAAGTAGCCGAAAAGAAGCATCCACAGAGCAAGATGCAACTTATTGTTCCCCTGCACATTCTCTGGGCTTCTCATTTTCCCATCTATGAGAAGTTTTCATTGATTTGTCATTGAGTGCTCCCTGGAGTCCCATGAAAGCATGGAAAATGTGACCATATGTTTCAGTGGTGCCCTTGGTCAGGGAGCTGCTGACACCTTCATTGTCCAGCCTTCAGGATTCTTTAGTACATTTTATGTCTTAGAGACACAAGTTATTTTAAAGTGATTGACTGAAGCAGAGCTTCTGGAATTAGAACAGGTGTGATTTGCGTACACATCTGTTTGGTCATAAAATATTGGCAAGGAAGTGGGATATCCAGGTTTGCAGCTGCTTCCCAAAAGTTCCACTCTGTATTTAGTACCCTTCTAAAGTAGTAAGATCAAGGATGAAATATTCTCACATTGTAGACCACAAAATTAAATTATCTTTGTTCTGCTTATAATTTATCCTATATTTCTGAATTTTTAATAAAATTACGTCATCTAAATTCATTGATTCTAATTTATTCCTTTCTTTAAAAATGCCCATTCTGTTTTCTTATGGCACTCATTGGCAGAAAGGTATAAACATTTAACAAAATAAACAACTTGAACCACACATAAATGTTCCCATTTGCTTTCATCATTCTGCTAGAATAAACCTCTGAGGAACAAATATGATATTTCTTGTTAAGGGGTAAGGGCAAGTCTAGAGAATGCAAATACATGCACACACCAGGACATAATTAAGAAATTGCACTGATACCTTTTTCTCTTCTTTCCTCTTTTGTAAAGATATATTTTGGTAAGTATTGACTTATTTTGAAATGGAGGTTTCTAGAAATATGTTAGTAACATAATCAGACAACAAGATCTTTGCATTTTAGTGGCATTGTACTAATGCAACTTTAGAGAAAATAAATTTTAGCTCTTCTTCTGTAATTCCCCTTGCACATTTATATACAAATATTTTCTCAAGCCAGAAAACAGACTACCAAGAGAAAAAGCATTCTGACTTTCACACCAAGATATAAATTCTTAGTTTCCCTCTCAACAAACCAGTATTTCCACTGGGATAGCCTGAATATGGCAAGGTTCCATATTCATTAGAAAATCATGCCTTGGAGGTCATCTTCATCTGTTTAGCACCTTCAAGGGAACTCAACACATAGCCATTTGATTTTACGTAGCTTAAGGCAAAGAAAAATACCTAGCTATTATCAAATTTCTCAATGTTATTCTTTTCCTGGACCCACTATAAATATTTATTCCCTAGTCAGCCAACTCCCTAGTGGGCTTTAAGATGTAACTGAAATTACTAGGTATTTTCATTATAACTCCTTACTAGTTTTAAAGTATATAAAGTACTGAGCAGAACAGCATATGTAAGTTACACCAAGAAGAAGATGTGGCCAAGGACCAAGCACAACCATTGGAAGATAAGACCCTCCCTGACCTCTCCCAAGGGCAGCCAACTACAGCCCTTTCAGAGGAGAGGAGGCATTCAAAAGACACAGAAAAGAAGGCAGGGATATGAGGGCTGGAGAGAAGCCTAGGTAAATTCCCAAGGGCTGCGGAGCATTCCAGCCAAGACTGCAATGGGTTTCACTGCCCATGCTGTAAAAAGAACACACTACTGGAATGTCTTCTAGTCAAATCAGGTGACAACCATCTCCCTCTGCTCTCAAGCCAACTGAGAAAAGGCACTGTTCCCTTTATATTCCTCATCCATGTCCCCTTTAGGTAATCACTTGCTTTTTTTTTTTTTTTTTAATATTTTTTTAGTTGTAGATGGACACAATGTCTTTATTTTATTGCTGTGTATGTGGTGCTGAGGATCGAACCCAGGGCCTCACGCATGCGAGGCAAGTGCTCTACCGCTGAGCTACAATCCCAGCCCAATCACTTGCTTTTGACTTCAACTCACTGAGCCATCTGTGCCAGTTCACAGGTGCAATACAGTTGTGTGAGCCAACCTTACTACGTCTTCTCTTCATGCTTCACTAGATTCAAGAATGTGTAACTTTAAGCCTGGATTGGGGGACACTATGACTGATGCATAGTTGGATTTCAAAAAGTCAAATTGCTTCCTAGGCCACTCTGTGCCAAACATGAACTTTGATGTCATCAGTTTACCCACAAAAGCTTGCTGTTTCCACTGTTTCCTCCATTCATCCCTGATTAATCCATCTGCCACAAATACAGAGATTCTGTGGCTTTTGTATTTGAAAGAATATTTTTATGATAATAAATGCCCATTATGTCACATTTTGCATAATCATAAGTGCCCATAATATTTATCCAGAAGTTTAAAAACAGCATGTAGTGATGACATTGAGAATACATCCTTCTAAATTGCTTAGACAGTACCTTCGATGCCTTATCAAATATTTCCTAATCCAGTCACCAAGTGAAACAGATGATCATATGGTCTTTGTCAAAACTACATCTGTATTTGGACCTACACAAACAGATATACCAAACAGCTTGAATACATAAGACCCAAGTACACACAATAAGGAAGTTGCACTTTAATGGTGAAATTCTCTTAACTTTGAGAATCCTTTTCTGTTGCCTCTGTTGGCTCAATTCCTTGCCTAAAACAGTCCTTAGGATCCAGTTTGTATCTTTTTTTAAACTCTTCAATCATCATTGTAATGGTGATGAGTCAAAGTTTTATCTTCAGCCCTGAATTCTCATGTAAATTTTCTACTCTTCTGGTAAATATGTGTCCAATATCATCTTCTTAGAAATAAATAAATGCAGAACATGATTTTTATCAGTTTTCTCACCTTCTAGTTTCTCTTTCTCCCTTTTCAATTTCCTTATATACATCATAACATACAGTTATGTTGATACTTTTTAAATGTGTATGAAAGATCTTATCATCAGTAGTTATATAATAGTTATCCCACTACTGAACATCCTCTAACGCTTTCTGTTTCCTTCAGGGCAAAATACATGGCATTGCCCTGTGATCTCTTCCTACCCTACATATTTCTGACTTCTTCCCAAAACTACCCAACACTAAACTACTTACTATTTCTTTCTTTTGATGATAAGTCTCCATTATGAGGTTTTGATCCTATAGTTCCTTTCATATTGGATGCCCTTCCCTTCTTTTCCAGCCAATTCCTACCCAAAATTTTAAGGGCAACTCATTTAATATAAACTTGGAAGTCTTTCTGATCAACCTTTGCTTCATTAATTCTCCTACCTCTAACATTCATTTTGGCAATTTACATATTATTATGTGTTCTTTAATACATGTTCACATGTATGCTATACATTTCTAATTACACAGGTTGGTTTTTCAGATCCCTGTGCAGAGCTGGAACTTGATAAATATTTACAGAAGTAATAAAATGAGCCAATGTACAATTTGGTCTAATATGGAGCAAAGAGTGGGAAGAGGTCAGAATGCTGGTCTGAGTTAGATAGATTCCTGTTGAACCCTAAATCTCTATTACTTAATGTCCATTTTTAACTCCAAATCCTTGAACACATTGTAAAAGCCAATTGCATATAAAATTACTCTAAAGAAATATGTGAAAATCAAAGCATCATGTAGGCACCAGTTTCAATCTATCATGTTTGAAAAAAAATGTGTGAGTGCATGTGTGTGTGTTATATTTCTTGATATCATATATGAGAGAGAAATGTATATTGTTGCATGTGGCAAAAATAAAAATCCCACAAGGACAGCTGATACAGAAATTATTTTGTTAAATATATTTTGATTACAAAACAGTCTAATTTTTGTGAGCAACAATTCTAGACAAGTCATCATGATGTATAAATGGAAAATAGAAAGATTGGAGCGATTTTTCAAATAGAAACCACTGCAATTTCTTTCCAATTATTTGAGAAATGTCAAATTGATAATACAGATCTTAATTAAAAAAAAAAAACTATGTTTTCTAGGAAGTAGGCCCTATACTATGAGCATTGTCATTCAATCTTCTCAACAAATCTATCAATTAGATACTGTTATTATTCACATATTGCATCTGAGGACACTAAAGCCAGAGAGGCTCAGAAATGACCAAAAATCACACAGCCAGCAAGGGGCAGAGCAAGATGCCCACCCAGAAGTCCAACTGCACTGTAGGAATGATCAGTGATTCTCACAGATCCCTTTGTCCAGGCAAGTGGTACTGATAATGAGGTATGGCATCATAATCCATGATTGGAAAATGAATCCTTGCTAACAGAGAGGAACAGACGATTATGTACATTTTCAAAATATTAAGTCTTGGCTAGAAGCTGTTTTAACACTCTTGCTTTGTTGTTCATTTCAACATCTCTATTACTTTATTCAATAGATCTAATGGACTTCTAACCACTTCACCAGTTTATGAAGAGCTGGGTTAAGGAACAAAAATCATCCTTACTGATATTTCAATCCCTACTGAAATGTGAAAAAAAGCCAATGTAAAGAGAAAAACAAAATCTGTGAAAGGTCTGTTCTTTTTGGTAAAGTGTAATACAATGAGCTTTCTCAAGCCAAAAGCCTGGAAATAAAATTCCAGATATTCAAAGGACTATATTTGACATTCAGTTGCCATGTAAAGCTCTCAGAAATGGAATCTTGTACATATTAGCATGTAGCTTTAGAGGAGTTCATTTATTCATAGATTCATACCCTCTTCCATCAAGTAAAAGGACAGTTTCTACTGACATCATTGAGTCCTTTATAGACTTGTGTATTTATTTCTTACATTTGCCTTAATTTATAAAGAACTTGACATAACTATTTAAATATCTAAATGATGTAGTTGATGGCCAATTTTTATAACTTACTTTATATTCCTCTACTCCTTATTTTGAACAAATTTCAAAACTATAGAAAACTGAAAGACTATTTCAGTGAGTAGTATTTATTTTTTATCTATATTCACTATTTGTTGTCTTCTCAAATTTGCTTTCTCTCTCCATATCACTTTCTCACACACATAGACATGTGCACTTCATGATAAAGCCATGTGAAAGTAAGGTAGAAATCATCACACTTCACCACTAATTATATCCCATGCCTTTCGTAAAAAAAGGAACATCCTCTTACATAAAAACAACACTATTATCACACCCAAGAAATTTAACATTCATACCATATTGTCCAATATACACTCCATACTCAAATTTTCTTGATTGTCTGCAAAGACATCCTTTCTGGCTTTGTTTTAAAATCCAAGATCTAATCAAGAATTAATCATTTCACTGACTTCTTTATGTCTCTTTAGTCCTCTCATGGTAGTCAGTGAAAAGAACGAGCTAGAAATCTCCATCTGATAGCAAAAGTGATATGCAAAATGAAATAACTTTTCTGGTACAATTATCTGACTATGAGTAATTAAAATTGAATTTAATATTGACAGATCATACTCTCAGTTTTAACTCATTTTTTAGATTCACCTAAAAATCAAATCAGATACCCTAAATACTATAATTATTGATCTGAACTCAGTCAGAATCTAGATACACTCTCCTCAGAACTCTTAGAGCTCACAGTCACAAAGGTTTGAAGCAGTTAACTCGAAGCACCCTGTATCCTGTTTGGGGATTTGTTTGTATTTCATGACAGTGATTACTTTGAAGAGTTCAGGTGAACAGTCTTACGAAATGTCCTAACATTTGAATTAGTATGAAAGTCTTTCTCGTTACTTTTTTTCTTTCTTTATTTCTTTTATGTTCATATTTTCTCAAAGTTAACAAGTCAGGGGGTTGTTCCTGTGTTTTTCTGACATGTTCCCATTACTCTGGCAGCAGCTCCATTACTCTTACAGCATTTCTTTGTTTTCTAATAGATGTTTCGAGTTTATCTTATGTAAGACATGAAATCATTCAATACTCCAAGCGGTTCTGGTTCCTTCTAGTGGGAGCTGTAATAAGAAACCAACGTAACCTTGCTTGCAAGATGTCACTGTACCTTGGCCCTTCCAGTGAACAGCAAAGAGAATCTATTAAAACCATGGGTTCACTAAAATAGATGATCCATTTGGAATACATTCTAGTCTTTTTCAAAATTGCTACCAACTTTCAGTCCAATATCAGGACTGAATTTGTAAAAGTTTTAACCAGCTGTCATTTTAGGAAATACTGTGGTCTAAGTTCTATGGTAGTTCTCTGGATGTTGTCCTAGAGCCATCATCACAATCACCTGAGAGCTTGTCGGAAGGTGTAGAGTCTCCTGTTCCACCCCAGGCCTTCTGATTCAGAAACTATGGGCTGCGCCAAACTGTGTTTTAACAGATCATTAAATGAATCTGAGGCACACTCAAGTTTGAGTACCACTAGTCTAATTTATCTTGGGTTCATTCATCATTCAGTTCTAGGTTGTCCTTCTGGTCCATGTCTTACGTCCCTTTATGAACAATACAAAAGCAGTCATTTCCTACATTAGAAATCCAATGTTCATCTATATTCTTGATTGACCAGCATTTTTTTCTTTTTGGGTACTAGGGATTAAATCCAGGAGCACTTTACAACTGACCTACATCCTCATCCTTTTTTACTTTTTATTTTGAGACAGGGTCTCCCAAGTCACTGGGGTTACAGGTGCGTGCCAGAACACCTGGCAACCAGAATTTTTAACACCTCAACATCTTGATAATTTCCCACACTGTGTGTCCCACCTACCTAATGTAGATTTCAAATACGAAATTTCTCATACTCCTTGCCGTTAGTGAGTGGGCAAGTGGCCTACACTATCCTAACTAAATGCACTCAAAGGAGAACTGATGTGGAAGGAGCAGCCTGCAGTGATGACTGAAATAGACTGATCTTAGGGCTACTGCAATGGTGAAGATCTCCAGTTCTTTAAGAGCTGGGGCAGAGCTTCTTCAGTTTTGTCAATGCCAAGTGCTGAGCTGTGTCAATAATGGTGCTTTTACTAGAAAAATATCTCCCCATATGCTTGCGTGTACCTCCTGGCTCTATTGTTCCTGATTGAGGAACACCAAGCCTGGTTCCTTGCCCCTCATGTCATATTTGTTTAATGACAGGAATGTTAGGATAAATAAATATGTACCAAAGATCAAAAAAGTAAAAGTGAGAATTATTAAATAATATATTTTACTTTTTTGGGCCCATATTTATTGTTTTACCCATATAAATGAATATTTTAGAATTTTAGTTTTAAATAATTTCAAATTTATGTAAACTTAATTAAATTACAAGTTTTACTGCATACATTTTATCCATAACAAAAATTATGGATGCTTCAAATTTGCTGCTTCACACCTTAGTAACTCCAAGCTGTAAAAGTTCTAAAAACAGTTTATCCAGATTCTGAGTTATCAAATCAGTACTTACAGTCCTTAGGGTTTTCAATTTGATTCTTAGATAAATATAAAAAAAATGATTTAAAATTGAGAATGTGATATATAAATATTAAAGATAATTTTAAATTATTTATAGTCAGATAACTGTAACAGAAAAATTATTTCCATTTTTGTATATTATCTTTGCTATCAGATGGAGATTTCTAGCTCACTCTTCTGTACTGGAGATCTACCACAAACCTCAGTTTCCCTCTATGCTGCACAAGCCCATGAACTTGTCATCTATCTCTATTTCCAATTCCCACTACAAAGTTTTCAGAATATTATTGGACTTGACTTCTTTTTAATCTCTGAATATTTAGTGCAAGATTATGCCTTCAAATGGATGTTCATTATATTTTATCCAACAAAGGGTCTTTCATGATACTTGATTTTTCATTTCACTAGAAGTTCAAGTTCTACCTTTTATATTTCTAGCACATAATGTAGATTACTAGAACATAATTATCCATTTTCTAGGAGAAGATCTACTGTTTCAAAGGGTATGTATGTACATTTTTAGTTTGCTCACCAAAAAGCTAATAGATTAATTACTCCCATGAACATTAGATGACAGTGACTGGGTTTCCCAAGCCTTAGCAATACTAAACCTTATCTGTCTTTTTCAGACATTTATCTTTCTTCTTCCTTTTCTTAATTGGCTGTTGATAGGTTTTGCCTGTGTTCTTTCATTGCATTGTATACATAGTTCTCTAAGAGTTTTGAAAATGTGGTTTATTATCCTGATATTAATCCTTTTTTATGATCTGATTCAAATATTTCTTCTGGTATGTTTTCTTCCAACTTTATCTGTAATAGACTTCTATTTCATACAGAAGTTAAATTTTTCTGTCATTTCCAACCTGATGTTTTTACCTTTATTTCTTTTTATGCCCCAAGATTATAGACATATTATACTATATTTTCTTTCAAAACTTTTTAGCTTTTAAAAAGACACACTCATAAATTATTTTTGATTAATATGAGAAAAATATCAGTTTTTAAACATCAATAGCTAATTTTTCCAACATCATTTAATAATTTATATTTCCATAATTAATTTGAAATCATATTCATATTTACATAAATATGCATGTACACATGTGCCTGTGTGATTTAGAATTTATTACTGCTCCTTTAATTGATTTACTGTTTTCTAAGCCAATCCCTTGCTGTTTTAATTATTGTAACTTTATAATGTATTTTGATATCTTGCATGTTTTGACGATTGAAGTGAAACCCCAATCAAAAAAGAAGCCTGCTTTCTGAACTCTTAGCTCTTACTGTGCATGTCCAGACAAATTTTAGAATTATTATTTGTCAAAATCCTCCCAAAGGTATTTTATTTTCTTATCTTCTAAAGAAACACTTCTCATTTTCTAAACACTTTCTTTAACCAAATTGAGTCCTTAAAGGATCATTTATGATTCAATTAGAAGTCCTAAAAATTGAGTTCTTGGGAAGAAATAAAACATAATAACAACAAAATCATCCACCACACTTTTCTTTCAAATGCTTAATAAATGTTATCTCATTTCTTCCTCTTAACAACCCTGCTAGGGACATTTTGTTAAACTCATTATAACAGTGAAGAAACTGAAATTTAGGGAGCTTTGTCAACTTGGAGCTACCCAGCTGGAAAGGTAGTGAAGCAGGGATTATAACTGACGCTTGAGCTAAAACATTTAACCTCTTTAATGCCTCTTATCTCTATAGCAGCAGTTCCCAACTGCTCTCCCTGGTCCAGCAAGAGCATCATCACCTGGGAACTTGTTGCAAATGCAAGTTCCCTGGCCTACTCAGACCTACCAAATCAGAAACTCTGGGGAGGGAGTCCAGCAATCAGTGATATCAAAGCTCTCCGAGTGTTCGGATTCAGATAAAGCATGAGAACACCAATTTAGAGCCTAAACACTAAGGAGTAATAACAGTGCAAGAAATGTTGCATGAAAAGAAAAAAACCGCAAAGAATAGCATTCATTGTCATGAATGAGAAGAAATGCTGTGGCCATTCAGGTTTTTTATTAAATTACTATAGTATTAGTAATAACAATCACTTGAGAATATAAAAGGTAAAACAAAAAGTGCTTAACCAAAGGAGCCCCCTTATACTTTTTAGATCAGAAATACTGAGAAACCATTGAACCAGAGTGTATAAACATCTAAGCTATAGCATCCCATTTCTCCAAGATCTGCAGTCAAGAAATGCATCAGTAAACCTTGGCCAAGGCACAAATATTTCTTCATATGAATTTTGATTTCCTTCAGAAGCCAAATCATAAACAAGTGTGAGAATCGGAGTGAGAAAGAAGCTTGGGGATAAAACCTGAGAAGAAGAGAAAACACTGAGAGATACCAGAAAACAAAGGGCGATTGTCAAGAAAGCCCAGCATAAAGCAGCAGTGCAGCTGAAAGGATGAGAAGGGTGAGGGACCAGCGAAGGCGTGAGGGCAGCCAGAGTGGATGTGGGGACTGGGCCAGCGGCACAATCTGGGTCGGCGAGGGGAGCCATATGCCCTGTGCATTTGGGGCCATCCCCAGCCGCCTGTAATTAGAAAGGGAACAACAAAAAAAAATAACCTTCTCAATACTATTTTTGAATTGGATACATTCACTATTATTTGCAGCAACACAGAGTTTGGCCAAATTCTCATTTAGTGAAATTAGTGCATCGAACCAGCTGGATCTGCCCATGCAAAAAGGACTTGGTGGGTTCAGGTGTTTAGCCTCTTTGTAATAATTACCTATTAATTAAGTGATTAAAGATAATTAGCCTTTCTGTTGGGTATCCTGTCAGGATTAGGGATAAATTCTCAGAGAACACTAACTGTAAAAGGCATAGGTTTGAATTGAAAGCATTTAAAACATTCCTGGGTCTTTCATCTGGTAGTGAGGCGGCTGCTTAGTCTAGAAAAAATTTAGCCCACAAGATTTTCAGAATCATCCTATGAACAGACTGTTACTATACCATATCCTCACCACCCTCTTGGAATTTAAAGCAGCATTTCCAAGGTTTATTATTTGTATTGGTTTTAATAGGATTCTTTTATGAACCTTTTTAATGAGGAGTGTTCAATTATTGCTTCCTGAAAACACTGCTATACTATCAGACTCCGTGCTGTGAGGCCTCTTTCACTGAAAGTATATGTGATCTGAATGGAAAATAAAAGAACTATTAAATAGCCATTCCTTTCCTTTACTGTATTAGGCTTTATGTCTGACAGTGTTGGTGGATGGTAGATATATGTGAAATTGTCATCCTTCTAGTTTGGGAAAGTCACTAGATTTTAAAAGAAAGTGTATTTAAATGTTAAAATCTATTCGATGTGACACTTATCAGATAAGAACTTTTTCAAACTAAAACCTTCTCTTTTCTTACAAATCTAAAAGGATTGGGCAAAATTTTTCTAAGCCTGTGGGATGATTAATTAGAGAGGGTGCCCCAGGCAAAGCTCAAGAATCCAAAAACAAATGTGCATGTTTAATATGTAAAACTCAATCTGGAGTTTACAACTGGATCTAGCAACTTGGAGCATGTGCCCCAAGGCATGGCTCAGATACTCTGCAGAAGAATCTTACCGATATCCCTAAAGGAAGAAATTCAAATTGTTAATCCACTTTTAATCACCAATCAGAAGAACCTTTGCAGATAACTTGATAAAACAGACCAGACTATGAATTGAGTTGAAAGTGTGGCTTGCCTTCTATGTGCATTTAATTAAAGCTATGAAAGCACTCCTGTGTTCATGTACATAGTAGATGATATTCTACTATGGAATGATAACTGGGGATGTTCAAAACCAGTTTAAGAGGTTCGAGAATAAGCCTATCTTTGATGTGATGATTGGACAAACAGAACACATATATCCTGGTCAAGCCAAGACTCTCATCATCCTATCCTGATTATCCATGTTTAATAAGAAAAACTTGAACTTTTATATAGATGGAAGCATATTAACCCCTTGTCACTCAGACATCTGGTGCATAGTATTTGGCAACTGCATATAGGACAGGAAGTGTACTCACAGAAGAATTTAACTAACCCCAGTGGAGACCTTTCTTTGGCATTTCTTTCTTACAAATGTTGCCACAACCCAGTGAGACAATGACATGAGAAAGAAATTAAAGAACAAAAAACATTAGGAGAAAGACTATACAGGGGTTATGTCTGCAATAGGTATATTTGACCTATTTTAATTTCTAAAAGAGGACCATGCATTATTGTGGAGAAATAGCTTGTGGGGAGTAAGCGGAGGCAGAGAAGCGGCTCCACATGGTGCCCACCATGACCCCTCACCTGCACCCACTTGCCCATCACCCTGCGTTGATCCTATCCCTGGCCATCTGAGGCACATGACTATCCTCAAGACAGGTCTCAGCCTCCCCATCTCCTTCTATCAAGCCTGCCACATTCCTTCTGTATAGAATTTCTAGCTCTAGCATAATATAAATGGAAAATACTATTGGATTTTTTGCTGTTATTGTTTTTATTATGATTATTATTATAATTGTTCCCAGGTGAGGTTGAAGAATCTCAGACTTCCTGTTGCATCTCTTTCCCTCCTACTGAGCAAGAGATTACCACCTGATTATACCAGCTTTTTATTCATCACCAAAGGGATGCTTTGGTATGGGCATATTTTTATTAAAATATTTTTCATAACAGTCTAATAATGATTTGGTTGGTATGATTATCTCACTTAAGTGAAGGGGGAAAAAAATGATGCCACATATATCCTGAGAGTTAACACCAAGTTAGAATTCACATGCCTGAGCTTCTTGCTGATAGTCAAGCCAGCTGTCAAATAAAAAAAAGAAAAGAAAACAAAAACTTCCACCCAAGAAGTGTTTATCCTTGGAGTAAGCAAACTGATATAAGTAAACTTATCTTTTCAGTTCACCAGAACATTGCACCTTAGCACTCATTCATCAGCTATTAGACAATCTTATTGCCACTTAAAAACCTTAACAGGGAAGGGAATGTCCTGTCATCAAGATTGTGGCCCAATTTTTTTTTCATTTATTTACTCTAATTAGGTTTACATGTCAGCAGAATGTATTTTGATTCATTGTACACAAATGGAGCACAACTTTTCACTTCTCTGGTTGTACACAATATCGAGTTACACCATATGTGCAGTCATACATGGACCTAGGGCATTGTTGTACTTTGCATTCCACCATCTTTCTTGCCCCCATGTCCCATTTAACCTACCTTTATCCAGTACATATTAGTAAAAAAGTACCAAGCCCCAGGGTTGTGAGATTTTCAAAGATGAACAAAGCTTCTACCTGACCTTACTTTCTGATATGGTCCTATGTTTTTATTTTTCCCAATATTGGAGCAATTTCCTCAAATTACCCACCTGGCCAGTTCACACTTGGCACTAGAAGCCCTTCAGATACTAGACATGGGCTTCCTATAATCTAAGGTTCAGTCTCTGAGATCCTGATCTTATCAAATTTGAATCTTTAAGCACATCCTTTTCTTTTCTCACTTTGCCCGGAGATGGTGGGAACAACCACCAAACTCACTGTACTCATTTTTTGTTTTAAAAAAAATGTTAAAAAGCAACACATACACAGTTGCCCAGATCTTTGCCTCTTATAAGTGGTTGATTAGGAGGATCCAGAGATGATACTCTGCATATTTCTATTACCAGATCATGCCATAAACTACTATGTATCTACTTAAACAACATTCTGAGTGGCCTCACGGCAGGCTTCCTTCGAGAGGCTTAGGTGGTCCAGTTCTACTCCAGGTGAGACTCTTCTCTAGATTTGCTAATGGTTGATCCTCTTCCTCATCATTCCATAAGCTCCCCAAGTGCCTCACTTGGTTTCAATCACCTCTGGATTTCTGACATCCTAAACAGAGATGGGCACATATTAAATCAAAATTAAATAAATAAGTAGTTTCATGATTCTTACACATATACATATATGTATACATATTTGTTACTAAAAGAGATTTTCACCTGTGGCATATACCATCAGTTCATGGCTTTACAGACGTGCCTCCTTATATTGGGCATCTCTCAGTTATGTCTATGGATTCTGTGCCTTACCAACAAGATAAGTTCCTCAAACATCAGGGATCACAACTTTCTCTTCTTTAGGTTTGTGTTTATAAGCTAAAAACCTACAATAGCTCAATAAAGTCTAGATGAAACATGCTCAGTTGTATTCTTGGTTGAATAGTGACTGCCAAACCCTCTAACATGTGTCTACTGTATCGATGATGTTCGAAGGGAGGTCTGGGAGAGGATGCCTTGTGATGAACAGCAAAGTTGCTCCACATAACAAAGATGAAAATATAATCTTTTTGTTTGTTTGTTTACATTTTAGAACAATATAAATAATGGTGTTCTTAGACACAGTGTTCCTTAAGATGCCACATTATTCAAATAAATGCTCATTTATTTGGGGGCTGATTATTAAAGGGATGAAATGCAGGGAATCAATATTGTGGTCCCTCAACATCTTCAGGAGAGTAGCTCCAGGACTGCTGTGGATACCCAAATCCATAGAGCCTCAAGTCCCTATATAAAATGGCATGGTATTTGCATATAACCTACTCACATCTTCCCATGTGAGTAGACTTTAAATCATATCAAGAATATCTATAAGTCCTAATACAATGTAAATGCTATGGAATTATTATACCTTTAGGGAATCTGCAAAAAAAAAGTGTGCATGTTCAGTATAGACAGCCACAATTGGTTGGCTGGTTGATTGGTTTGTTCTTGGGAGTTTTGTATTTGTTTCAGTTAGGATAAGTGGTTAGTTAAAGCCACAGACATGGAACTGCAAGTGTGGAGAGCTAGCTGTACTTACCCAAGTGGACTCTCACTGAAAGTGACCAAATGTAAGGTTTATAGAAAAAGAGACAGTCCTTGTGTCCTTCTTGAAAAAATTATGTGAAGACAAAGAATTTTAAAAAAAACAGCTCAAAAATAGGAAAGTCAAAGTAAAAGAATAGGCAGTGAATATGGAGACCAATTAAAATGAGATATCCTAGTAATTGCAAATCTAGTTATGAAATGAGAGGTAAATGTCAAAAAGAGAAGGTTTCTTAGTGAAAAAAGTCTTAGTAATAATGTACATCTAATATTTTATTAACAAAGGAATAAGAAGTAGTGACTAAAGACTAGATACCCTCTGTAAGAGGTTTCAAAATAAAACATTTTATTTCTGATTTTGACAAAGATGGGAAATGTTAATGCATAGTTTAGGAAAACACAAAAATAATCACATGTAAAATGAAAAGCAAGATGTATAACTTTTAGCTGGGTGTAGTGTCACACACCTCTAATACCAATGACTCAGGAGGCTGAGGTAGAAGAATCACAAGTTTGAGGTCAGTCTCAGCAATTTATCAAGACCCTGTCTTGAAATAAAAAGGACTGGGGACATAGCTCAATGGTAAAGCACATCTGGGTTCAATCTCCAATACCAATACCTTCAATACCTCAATCTCCAATACCCCCTTGAAAAATGTATAACTTTCAAAACATTGAAGAAGGTAAAGGAAGTTGATTTTTTTGCCTGTCAAATACATTTTGAGCATCCTGTTTCCTAGCACTGCTCTGGCTGTGAGTTTTAGTAGTGCTTTGAAATCTAGAGACCCAAGAGTTAGATAATGTCTCTCTTAACAGAAATGTAAAAACAAATAGGAAAAAATATGCTGTTTATAATACATGTCCTAAAACAAAGTTAAAAAATTAAAATTTTGAGATTAAAATTTATGCAAAAACCAAAGAGATCCTGGGGGAGTAACCTGCCATCCTTTGGCTATGCCCAGATGACCCAGCCTGACGATACCTCCAGCCTCGCCTTGAGCATGTATACCAATCAGTCCCATGCTCATTTCCCTTGGTTCCCAGGAGTATAGCACATTCCTTAGGAAATAAGTTTTTGTTTGTCACTATGATTAGAGGCCACTATGGACACTTGCTAGGTGGAGCTATCATTTTGAAGAAATTTCTTACACTTCATATAGTTTTAGAATATCCCCTAGCCAGGCGTGGTGGTGCAAACCTGTAATCCCAGCACTTAGAGAGGCTGAGACAGGGGAATTGCGAGTTCAAAGCCAGCCTCAGCAATGGCAAGGCACTAAGCAACTCGGTGAGACCCTGTCTCTATATAAAATACAAAATAGGGCTGAGGATGTGGCTCAGTGGTCGAGTGCCCCTGAGTTCAATCTCCAGTACAAAAAAAAAAAAAAGAATATCCCCTTAGATATTCATACAAGATAAAAGATATTTTCAAGTCTATTATTACTTCAACCAAGTTATGTTTTATCAATGAAAACAAATTCAGTTTTGCATAGTTTTAATATAAATGAACTTCTATGTCAATCAAGGGAAGTTCTTTTTCATTTTGTTCAGAAATTTACCAAAAATTGTTCACCATGTGATAATATTATGTCCTCAACAGCAATCCAGTTCATGAAAGTAAGTTACCAAATCAATATGACTGAATCAGTCTGTATTTGTACATGCTGCATTCATAGTGCTTTGATGCTTGGGTACATCAGACTTCATTATACCTTCTAGAAATTTTGTGACCAAGAGTTCACACATTAAAAGTCACATTAATTTATAATGTATTTATTTCCTTTTGCCTCTCATTTGTATTCCAGTTAAGGCATCTTATTGATTTTTTTAAATGATGTATATAAGATATATAAATTTCATTTCAGGATGGTAAAACTGTTACTGCAAAAATATTTGTTATGAAGGTGTTCTATGATGACCTTCCTTGGGTTATTCTAACACATCAAGCTTTTTTCCAGCTCAGGTGTCCATACAGATGAATCCCACTCTTTCCACCATTAACACAAATCATAAAATTCCCCCTTCCTTATCTTGAGGCTGATCACGTTTGCTTATTTCCTTGGCCTTCCCACCATGGCTGAAATGTTACCCTTGCTGGACGCTTTCCATGAATATTCTAGGAGCTAGATTTCCTCAGTTACCTTCCGTATTTTCACTTTGTTCATTCCTTTGAGAGCACTTATCACTGTTGGCAAAGATTATCATGTTGGTTTGTGCGTTTAAATGAGGATAATAATAGTCCTTATCTAAGGTGGTTCTTGTAAGATTTACCTTCCTCATAGAGTTTCTGAATATTAATTGAGGTAATATATATAACCTACTTGAAACAGTGCCTGGTTCTAATAAGAAAAAGTTTATTAGAAGGAAGCCTGGGAAGTGTTGACTTCATCTGGCTGATCATGGACCCACAAACAAAGCAGACCTTATATTTTAAGGGAAGAAGGAGACAATGTATATTGGTGCTCTACCTGAGAATCTGCTCCAATCTACAAACCAGGCTATATGTTGCTTGGTAATCCAGAGTTGTTTTTACTATGATTAGGGATTTCCCTCTCAAATTTGATTAATCTAGAATTGTGTTAATCTCTCATTCTCATTTTATATATGCAGGAATTGAATCTTTAAAGATGTTAAGTAATTTACCACAAAGCATGTAGCCAGTAGGACTCATTTCATAGTCAGTCTTCCTAACTGCTGTGGTGACAGCAGGAGAAGACATAGTCTAGAGGAACCCTGAGTTCAGTGATGGACATAATGTTTTAGTCAGCACTTTTGTTGCTTGGGACCAAATGACCTGACAAGAGCAATTTTAGAGGACGAAAAGTTTGTTTGGCACTCTTGGTTTCAGAGGTTTCCATCCATAAATGTCCAACTCCATTGTTCTGTTCCCCAGGTGAGGCAGAATATCATGGCAGAATGGTCTGGAGGAGAAAAGCAGCTCAGAACATGGTCACCAGAAAGCAGAGAGAGCTTTGCTTACCAAGGGCAAAATATATATCCCAAAGGCACTCTCCCAGTGACCTACTTCCTCCAGTCACACCCTACCTGCCTATAGTTACCACCCACTTAATCCACTCACTTGGATTAATGCTCTTATAACCCCATTTTTCACCTCTAAACTTTCTTGCGTTGTCTTGTTGCATCCAACCCGCACCTCTCCCCAAGAAGTGCAGCCCAGACAACTCTGCAGAAGCAGCAAAGTTTATTGAGGAAATAGGCACACAGGCCAATCAATTGGGCTCAGCTCTCCTTTCCTTCAGAGAGTGACCCCGAAGTGAGGGTTTCAGAGGTTATTATAGGGTGGGCTAGCTACATGGCTCAGAACAACAGGATTTGGCTGATATTCAATCTATAGTTATTTACAGTTCAACAGTGACAGCGCCTCCTATGTCCCCTTTCAGTTCCTGGAACTTTAGGTAACTGGCCAGGGGGTCTGGCAGCCTGTGGTTTTGCTCCCCCCATTCCGTGAGAAACAAGCATAGCAAAGCATGAATCACAGAAGCACAAAGAGCAGGTTAGCAGATACATGCAGGCCTGAGCCAGAGTGACTCCATTTTGAGTTTGGATTTTACAGTCTCACACATGAACATATCTAAACCTCATATCTAAACCATAACAGGCATAATACTGGATAATGATGTTATTCTTGAGAAAGTCAGTTTTCCTGTCATTATAAATATTGAGAGTGCTTCACAGAGGATTTAAGACAAAGATATAAACAACAACTGGAAATGAGAGTATATAAACTCTATGTCCTTTGACATTGCCAACTTAGCATCCGAGGCATGCTTCTCAGTGGTCAGCCACGGGCGATGGCAACGAGTTTGCTGAGCTGCCAAAATTGGGTTTTGCAATTGGATCAATAGCTCAAGTAATTTTTCTCAGTAAATTTTATTTATTTTTTTACTGCAAACAGTAGAAATTCATTACATCCAAAAGGGACATAAGACAAGCAAAAAGAAGAACATGTTATGAGGACATCAAGGTATGTCATAAAACCAAAAACCGTCCATTGGCATCACCAAAGACAGGACCACCCGAGGAAACCCAGTGAGACCAACATAACAACCTTCTGGCCTCCTACACTCTCATACATGTGGCTCTTCTCTTTTATTTCATTTTTCTTTCTCTGCAAACTAGTCTGACTCAAAATGGCCAACCCACTACACCAAACTCTGCTCAAGGATTTATGTTGCCTGGGTTAAGGCAACTAAAAAAATCAACTATCATTTCTGAATCCCAATTATAAATTCTGGGCAAAAAGACTAAATTGACCTAGCTTGATTAGAAGTTGCTGCTAGTCTAATTGTCTATCCAAAGAGAAAGAGTCATGTACAAACACTGTTTTAGACCTGCTCATGTGGGTGGGTTGTGATAGTGCAGCTCTGGGGAAGGAAGATTGTGGGCTGGGTCCTAAAAATACACGTATTAGAGTGAAGTTTCTGTTAAATGACTATAAAGTTAGAGAAGAAGCCAAACTTATGTTCATATTTGAAATAATAATTTTCCTGCAGTTCCCTTAAAAACAAAAAAAAAGGTCACATTATAAACTACAACACAGGGGCTAAAAAGACTATAGAGGAAAGTGTGGTGTCCATATTGATTTTTTTACATCAGCACAACTCCTCTTTCATTTGAGGAAAGCTTATATGTATGTAATTAAAGGAAAAGCCCCAAGACCATTTTCAGAAAACTCAGATTAAAGAAGGGGAAAAAAAGGAAAATAATTCTGCATCTTTTTTTCTACTGGACTTCTTTACAAGTAATCAACTGAATTCAGCCAGAAAACCTTCAGCAGTGCTCAATGTCTGGAAATAGCAACAGTGAAGAGCTTGACAATCTAAGAGATTTCTCACCGTCTCAGAAAGGTATTTCCCAGAGAATCTGTTATCACCTTCTGCTTCTGATGAGTATGTTAGAATGTTACCTTGACACTGAATCTGGGCAACCGTAGCAAATGAGAAATCCATCACAGCCACTGTTCACATATTTAATTTGAAGATTAATAAGACAGTCTCTAGGAATTAAAATGTGGTCCATGGCACAAGGAAAGAGTCTGCTCTCATTATCTATAGATGATTCACTCTCTCAAAGAATTGATAGGTTTTCTTAAATGACATGTAGCTCCCAACTTTTGTCTACATTTCTGAAAACAAAAGAAACATTTTAATAGCTAAACTGATATGTTATCTGTGAAGGTGGGGCCAGAAAATAGTGTGTAATAACATCCACCATAGCCAAAAGGATCTTGCAAAATAAAGTGAGGAAACAAACTGATGAACCCTGAAAATGGAAAAATTTTTTATGTAGCATATTCATTTAGTACTAATTTTTTGGCCATCATGGCTTTTATACTTAACAAAATTCTTGTATTGAAAACTATTTTTGGATAGCTCCTGTGGTTATATATGTTTTCTTCATAATAAGCCCTGCAAGTTCAACCCCCATGTCCTAAGACCATCTTTTGCAATCATCACACTGAATAAAGTAAGACTCCTAAGGTGCAACAAAGTGATATTATTTTTTTCCCACCATTGCCCTTTAAGCCTGGTCTGAAGAGCTGATTTTTTCCTATCTGGTCCCCTAAAAATATTTGAGAAGTTCCTATAACTTTTCTCTTTATCCTCATATGATAAAAATTATATAAATATGTGCAGATAAAAAGAATAAACACAATTGCATTGAGTTAAGGATTCTCTCCTCCCGGGCCAGCAGCTTTGTAGGAAAGGAGGATGTGGTCGTTGTTTTCTCTTTCCCCACCTGGCACCTCTCCTCCAAAGCACTCACTAGACTTCCTCTGCTTCCTTCCAGATGATAGTTGGTGGGAAGATAGAGGCTGTGAGAGTCGAGAAAGATCTCATTTTCATCTGTATGGTCATGGTTATACAGTTTTGGTATTGTGTGAGTTTGGCAGATGTATAAAGCTGGGCTTTTCTCCCACACACTGCAGATTCCTGGAAGTTCCTTTATACCCAGCCATCACTGAATTTCTCACTGGTCACCCAATATCCTTCTCTTGTGGCACTTTTAGGTAAGATCTAGGACATCCCTTCTCTAACTCTATGTGACCTACCATGTGGCCTCGTCCAGACCAAAGGAAATGTTCATGTAGTCTTAGAAAAATTCTGGAGGAACAAGTTACTATGGTCTGGTCAAATAGCATCAAAATCTCGATTTCTGAGCAGGTTACTGCCACTACATCAACCTCTCTTTTATCCACAGCCTCATCTGGATGGCCATCTTCTTTAGACAAGTTGATATTTTTCAGGAATAAGTGTGACAACAGCTATAAGAGAAGTCTAGCTCTCCACAGGAGTCCTTTCCCTAAACTTGGAAAGAGAAAAAGGCATCCACCTTACTTTTGCCCCACAAACTGGGTAGATTCAAAATACAATAAGGGGGCTGGGATTGTAGCTCAGCAGTAGAGCGCTTGCCTCGCATGCGTGAGGCCCTGCATTTGATCCTCAGCACCACATACAAACCAATAAAATAAAGACATTATGTCCATCTACAACTAAAGAAAAAAAAATTAAAAAAAAAAAAAAAAAACACACACACACAATAAGGGGACTCTCCAGAAAAAAAAATCTTCAAGACTCCAACTCAACCTTTCCATACCTTTGATTAGGAAGAGGCACTAATAGTTGCCTGGCTGGATTGTGAACACATCCTCCATGGTCTTTCACAAGGGTATAATACTTTACTTTCAAATGCAGAGTAGCTTGTCACCATACTGGGAGTGCAACTGAAAATTAAGTTGATACTTTTGTTTTAAATCATTTGCCCTGTGGGAACATAGACAACATGGATGATGATTCTTCCATAGGAAAACCTTTCAAAAGCCCTTTGAAAGGACTCTCAAGGCTCTTTACAGTTTTCAGGCACTTCACATCCATTCAAACATCTGAAATTCCTTTGTAAGCTAGGAAAGATGGGTAATAAAAGAGACCTTCAAAAATGTAGAAGTAACTTGTTCAAAGCTCTGTATTAAAAAGTTCTGACTACGAATCCAGTGCCCAGTCATAAGCTGAAAAAAAATTATTTTTTGAAGCAAGTGGGAATTGTCTGATCAAACAGAACTGAAAGCCAAATTGATGAAGATACTACCAAACCTTGAAGGACCCTTGAAAAAACAACCACCACCTCCCTAGTCTAGTGACTCCTACCGGGAATTCTAGACACAGGTATTTTCAAGAAGTTTCCCAGGTGATTATTTTTGTGGTATGTATTTCTCCTTTTCCTCTCTCTCCTCTTCCTTCCTTCCTACTATCCCCACCCCACCATTTCTCCAAGAATTACCACCCTAATAGGTCTGAGAAAAATGGTGGCAGTAAATCAGACCATTAACCAAAAACTTGTTGAAACAAAACAGTATTTGCAACCCAGAAACAACAAGTTGTTTGGACATAGCTCATGATTACCAGCTAATCTCTCAGTTTTGTGCATCTACTAGTTGGAAGATATGTAAGGAATGGATCCTTCTCTCCCTCCCCTACCCTAAAAGCCATAATTTGTGTATAGCTATTAATCATGATACACTTAACTACCAAGCACTCCTTAAAGTATTATCTAAACTAAACCAAAGATGAAAAGGTGACTATCTATGACCTTCTGTCATTATATTTAATTTCCTTTGTTTCACTCTTTCAATTTTTTCAAGTTGTAGCATTAAAAGAGATTGAAACAGGCAATCCTATGAAATAATTTAGATATAAACAATTTCGCTTGACTTAAGTATTCTTTAACCTATAAATCTTAGATTTGTCAGAATATTTAGAACACATGGTATCATAGGCAGAATACTCAAGAGAGAGAATGAGGAATGAAGAAAAATTTACTTTTGTTTGTGTGGTAAGGGACTGGAAAAAGGGAATGATGTCAAAAATTATGCATTAAACATATAACATATATAATAATATAGTACCTGAAAATGGGATCCTTCCTTAACAAAAAAAACAATTGAGAATATGTGCCATTGGCTCTGGCACTGGGCAACAAGCAGAGGTTCAATGGGCCTAGGGAGACTGTTGGCGAGGGTTTGAAGGAGGTAAGGAACGCATTATGCAGTGGTGGAAAGTCGGCAACACTGACACAGTGTTCACATGCAAAGTAGAAATGACACCTAATGAACTTAGATCTGGCTGGGGAGTTGGCCAAGCAGAAGGTGGAAGGTGCCAACTTGCTCCTTGATGCCCATGACAACACATTAGAAAAGACTGATGAACTTAAAAAGAACTATCAGGCTTTCCTGCAGAATTTAGAGAAAAATGTGAAGAAGTCTAGAAGTGCTTGATTTGAAAATAAAAGTTGTTTCTTATTCCCAGTCTCTCTCAGCACAATATTCTCAAAGAACTAGCTCTAAGGCATGAATCAAATCTAGCATGCCATCAGCAAAGCGTAATTTCAAGGGAAAGATTTCAAGGCATGGCTGTAAGACTATTCAGAAATATTTAAGAGTGTGCCTAGTCGGACTTGTAAGGATCTTAAGGGTGTGCTTCATAGACTTACTGGGTTAAGCAACAGGGCTTTTTAGAATCCTAAAAGCATTATCCCATAGAAGCTTCATGGTTGTCAAAGGCAGAAAAGGAAATGGGCATGATGGCACTTACCTGTAATCCCAGTGGCTCAGAAGGCTGAGGCAGGAGGATCACAAGTTCAAAGCCAACCTTAGCAACTTAGACCCTAAGCAACTTAGTGAGACTCTGTCTCCAAAAACAAAAAAATTAAAAAGGGCTGGGGATGGGACTCAGTGGTTGAGTGCTCCTGGGTTCAATTCCTGGTACCAAAATTTTTTTTAAAAAAATTAGAGAAGGATCTAAGAAATAAATATTAATGCAGCTTTTGTATAAACAAGTGTATTATAAACTGATACCTAAGAAACCCAAAAAGTTTTTAAAGGAACTTTATCAGCTTGTTCTGAAAGGGCAGAGACAATTCAGAATAAATAGAGCATTGGCTTTCAACCTTCTGTGGGCAGAAAGCAGGCTCAGAAAACTATTCAGCTTCAGAAAAGGTACGCAGAATATGAAAGATAATATTGGCAGAAGTGAAAGTTCAGAGGATAGAGCCAAGAACCATAAAAAATTCTTCCCAAGGAGCAAAAACAGACCATAACCAAGGAACTGCCAAAATGTGCCTGGCTGGATTGTAGAATTGCTGTGGACTAGTGACTGCTATATACCTGGCAGTCCTTTACGAAAGGGAGTGCAATTAATGTAACTCAATCTCTGAGGTGCCATTGCAAATTGGAGATGTATGAGATTATCATAGGCTTTTCAACAGAAAGCATCTGTCCTCAATGAACTGCACTAAACTGAATCTGTACCTTGTCATAATTTAGAAGAGGAGATCCTATACATTGCAGAGAGCAGGAGATGGCCAGATAGCAAATATTTTGATTTACAGGTCATAAGATGTGTCATCACCACTCAGCTCTGCTGCAATAGCAAGAAAGCTGCCATACAGAATATAGGCCTTAATAGGCATGACTATGTTCCAATAAAACTTCATTTAAAAGGAGGAAGGACATAGATTGCCAGCTCTTGATGTAATGAGATAAGATTTTAGTGATCTAAACAAAGATAGTTGACATGTGAGAAGAATGTAAGTCAACTGTGACCCAAGGGCAGACTACAGCAGAGTAAACTAGCCATTATTCTTTGACACTCTTCCCTAAGATTCTGGGAAGACTGTGTCTGCTTTGACCAAGAGAATATAGCATAAGTGACACTGTACTGATTTCCTCAACCCTGAGACACTGGCAGATTCCAATTTCTATTTCTTCACTGTTGGAGCCTTGAGCCACCAGGTATAAGGATCACCCTACCTGCTGGAGAGACCAGGTGGAGAGACTCTGAGATAATCTAGGGGAGGAAGAGGAGCCAGAAAAGCTATTATGGTTTAGACATCAGGCAGAAGAATATCAGGCTAGCCACTAGTTAAATACTACCAAGTGACCTCAGTCAACATTACATGGAGCAGAAGGTTCACCCAGCCAAGATCTGTTTGAACTATTGATCCACAAAGTTATAAGATATGATAAGACAGATTTTTTAAGCCACTAAGCTGTTGGGTATTTTGTTATAAGCCATAGGTCAAACATGCATAACAATATTAGGAACAGTTCAGGGATTATGGGAATTTAAGTTTGGAGTTTTGTCTTGTTTTGCTTTTCATGATTTATTGTATTTTTCAAGTTTAAAAAATAAGCCCAGAAGTTTTTCCCCTGGCCAAAAAAGAAAAAGAAATTGAGAGGCAAATCCAGACTCAAATAGAGAGGAATGACATGTTCAAAATGACCCTTAAGAGAGACCAATTATTTTTGCTGCACCAAGAGCAGGAGCAAGCAAGAAGGCTGACACAGGAGCTTTACAGAGCCCAGTGAAAAGTTGATTAGGATCTGTTGTGAAGAGGGAGGGAAAGTGACAGATATTTTTAAACATTGTCCAAGAATAGATAGAACTCACTTTCTGCATTTCATTCATAGAGATGAATAAAGGTCACAAGAATTGTACCCAACAGCAATAAGACTATACAGCATCTCCATTTTTCTGCCTCCATCCTGAATTTAAGGAAAAGAATAAGTAAATATAAGAACAGGATTTTTGCATTCTATCAGACTCATGGGAATGATATTTGTATTTTTGTTTTTGTCTTCAAAACAGATTCCTTTAGTTTAATAGTCTTTAAATATTAGAATGTCCTACAAAGTAGGCCACCTGCTCTTGATCTACAACAGCCCCCACCTCTCAGATCCATTTTGCCTTTGTTTTTAAATACAGATGCCAAACTGGAATTTGTAAACATTAAATATTCCTGCTACATGTACCAAAGGTCACAGGCTGCCTCCTAATAGATATTCTAGGGATGTATTAATTGTATCCAAGGTGATTTTTTTTTTCTAGCAAGGGATGCAAGTTGTTCTCTTCAGCAAAATATCTAGGCAATCTGTACCCCACTTACTGTATTCTAATAAGCCATCTAGGATGCTTTTCAAACAAGTCATTTGCATTCTAAGACATTAGCTTTTAAAGGCAAATATTTGACCCAGTTTGCAACACCTCAATATTTTAAAATGTATCTTTTTATATCCACCTGCTCTTGCACAGCAACAATATGAAGAAGCTGTACAACAGGTGGCTTATTGATATGCCCTGGAGGTTTACATTTCTGCTTTGATTCTCCACAAAGAGATAGATGAGACATCTTAATGAAGGACAGCAGAACACATAAGAAACTAATGAAAAGAACATGAAGATGCCACAAAGGTGCTTAATACATTGTGAGTTCCATTGTAAATAAGATCTGTTCTTTTTTCCTTCTTATCAGATGCATCCTCTAAGCTTGTCTTTCATTTCTGCTGTGGGAAATTCTTCACTGACACTGCATAGGAGAAATGGTTATTTTCCCCAACTGATGGCTTTGTGTTTCTGGAAAGATGACTTTTAACATGCAAATTGGATGCATCCAAAATCATTCTTATGCAAGACCAGAGCTTCACAACTCTTTTTTACAATTTCAAAATGAGTTTGCTGCCCAAAGGAAAACATAAAACACACCAAAGCTGAAGAAAGACAGCAACTGCTCTCACTAGCTTAGAAATTTCTCTCTGCCTGATGTACTGCTTTTATTAAAGAGTTTACTGTTTTCCCCCAAATTTGAATGGATGTTTCTAAAAATTGAGTGACTGGTAAAAAGGCAAAAGGAAAGAGGTTGATGAACTTGTAACCACAATAGTATCTGCTCTGACAACAGGAAGAGAACAATAAATCCAGTAAGATATTATTGACATAATAATGATAGTAAATAATTGCATAATGCTTACTAGTGCCAGGCATTTCTGTAAACCTTCACTGTCTCCAATCCACTTAATCTTCACAACAGGAGTAATTCTAATTTTTATCTTATAGATAAGGAAATTGGACCATCAAAAGGACTGGTAAATTGCTCAAGGGATGAAGCCAGGATTTAAACACAGACAATTCTGGCTCCAGATTTCAAATTCTATCCATCGTAGGACAGTGCCTAAAACATCCAGCTTCTAAAAACTAAAGATGTCATGTGGGTCTGGAAGAAACTGGTGAACTATTTTCTCAGGACAGTGAGGCCAGAGAGACAGAGAATAAACACTCTATCCTTCCTTATCTCTTCAAAAAGTCTTCAGAGTTTCCTAAGGGTAGTGGGAAAAAAAAATGTTTCCCAGGGTAAGTTGGTGCCAGAGGAGTGATAAAAACAGCAACACTGCCTAAAGGTCCATAAATTATCTGCTGGGAATTTATAATAAAGCACAACAATACTTGGGTCTCCACCATCCCTCCTCACTTTAATAGACCAAGATGTTTAGATATATTTCTTTCAAGTTTTACAGCAAAACTAGGTTTACAGACAATTTTTTAGGAAAAAAAGAAAAACCAGCAACATTTTGGTATTTCAATGGTAAATGTATTTTTGGTTGATATAGGAATTTTTGTCATTAGGGAAGCCATGAAAGCTACTCAATATCTAAGAGGTCCATTGAGTTATCATATAAAACCTATAAGTCATCAAGATAGACTAAATGTGCCAAATCTGGACAATAGTAGGGGTTTTTTGTCAACATGATGAACTTTAAAAGATGTCAGCCTGAATAGATTGTGTTTTTGTAGTTAAATAAAAATCACAAGTTCCTTCAAAAGGAAAGCATGCTTATATCCATCTTTTCACACAGCAAATGTTTTCCACAGGATTTCTTTTGCTTCAAATTAGTATTTTTATGAGAAAACAGGAATATGAAATCTGACAATAAGTCTTAGAAATAATATTTAATTCATTTTCTTTAAAAATTTTTCAGTCACTTATTTCTCTGCCTTACCTCAATGATACTACAGAATTTTAGAGCCTGATGAAAATAGGGACTATTCATTCATGCAGACATTTTCACTAAACATTTACTGTTCTAGAGGTACAGTTCTAGAGGCTACAGTCCAATCTCCTCATTATGGAGCTGGAGAAAAGAGCCACAGAAGGAAAGTACCAGCGTAGGTGGCACGTTCCACACAGAAAACGCTTGATTTCAAAGGCAAGCTTTCTCTCTTTCTGCCAACATTGCCACAGAAGAGTGAGACTGCTAGGTACTATGTGAGTCAGAAAAGTATCTTTATTTCATTAATTTTGGGCTTGGTCATGTGACTCACTTTGGCTGATTCTCATTCTCTTAGCAGATTTGACACAGAGACTTGGGAAGCACTCACACTCACATGGTTGGGCTGCCTCCTTTGGGCTTCCGCCATCACCATGAAAAGAACACAAAGCAGCTAGGTGAAAAGAGACACACGGACACACACACCACAGTATGCAGACAAGACAAAAGTAATTAATGCTATTTTAAGCTACTGAGGTGGGGTGGTTTTTGTGATACAAAAGCTAATTGATTCAGCTTACGATTTGCCTTTCAATAACTTCTGTTTAATTTCAGCCATTTAATGAAACTTTGGGTTTTCCAATATATCTTAGCTTCTGGGCTACTATTCTTAGATACAAACTTTGCCACAAAGACTATTTCAAAATAACTAACAGGAATGGATGGAGGGATGGATAGATAGAAAGAAAGAAAGAAAGAGAGAGAGAGAGAGAGAGAGAGAAAGAAAGGAAGGAAGGAAGGAAGGAAGGAAGGAAGGAAGGAAGGAAGGAAGGAAGGAAGGAAGGAAGGAAGGAAGGAAGGGAGGGAGGGAGGGAGGGAGGAAGAAACAGTAGGGAGACAAGAATAAAAGTAGTATTGGGTTTTGTATATATGTTTATATACAGTCTTAACAAAAAACTACGGTACCTGTAGATATAATGTCTGCCTCGTTTTTTGTGAATAATATACTCTGACTTTTTTAGGAGCTACAATTGCTATATATATTATGAGGAAATGTTCAATGGACAGAGGGCTTTCTTTGTCTTAAGGTATGTTCTTAATATCTAATGAATATGTATTCCCTGTATTTATAAAACCCTTTCTCACCAGAGAACTCAGGTGCTATTTTAGTTCTCTTTTGGACCAAGATAGATTTTAAAATAGAAAATCACTTACTAGTCAATGCATGATGTAGGCATACCTAGGGAATATTTAGGATAATTATTTTACTGTTCTGCCTCATTTTGTTATTCTTTTCCAATCTGATGTTATATCTTCACAATAGCTAGAGAAAATTCTATTTCCCTCACTAATGGTAAATAGACTAAACCTCACAATGCATTTATTTTTACTTTTACTGCAATTCCATTAGATTTGTCTATGTCTTCACTTTATGTTATAATTTTTTAAATCCATATATAAGGATAAGTCATTACTTGATCTTCCCTCATCCTCTGTTTGGGATGGACAACTTACTAAAGTATAATCTGCAGGTGATTTGTATAGTTATAGTCATTCTCATGACTAAAAAGAATAGAAAAACATTTCGGGAATAATCTAATTATAGCTCTCAAATGTGCAAATATTACAAGACAGTGGGAGAACAGGTGAAGCAAAAACAAAAGTTTGACAAAGATAATGATGACCTGGGACCTCTTATCCAGGTTGCCAATTTCTACTCATCTTCCAATGCACACGCTCTTTTAGTCAGCTAGCTCTTGCCATCTACCCATCCTTCTTCAACTGCCAGTATTTCACTCTAGTCTTTCAACATTGTCAAGCAAAATTCATCAGTGTTTTTTTTGTTTGGGGGGGGGGGTTGTTTGTTTTGTTTTGGTACCAGGGATTGAATTCAGGGGTACTCAACCACTGAGCAACATCCCCAGCCCTATTTTGTGTTTTATGAAGAGACAGGGTCTCACTGAGTTGCTTAGTGCCTCACCATTGCTGAAACTGGCTTTGAACTCACAATTCTCCTGTCTCAGCCTCCCAAAGTGCTGGGATTACAGGCATGCACCCCACACCCAGCTTGTCAGTGTTTTAATGTGCATATTTATGTACATGGGCAGATCAGCAAACCAGTGTTAGACTGATTCTCATACAGATAGAACTCTTCAGGTATTACTGAATAGCAAATAGACATTTTATAAAAATAAAGCTGTTAAAAGTATAGAGGGGAAAGAAAGAAAAATGTACAATCTCAATTATAGTCTTAGAATTTACATTTTAATATCCTGATGAACTGAGGTCAGTTGCTCCTGTCCATCTGTGAATGGTAACTTACATGACCAAAACCTGGTCTTTGTAGATATGATTAAATTAAAGATATGGAGATGGGCAGTTTTTCCTGGATTATCTAGGTAGACCCTAAATGTAACCACAAGTATCCCTGTAAGGAGGAGGTAAAGGGAGACTCTATAAATAGTGAAAAGGAGAAGGCAATGTGGCCAACGAGACAGAGCTGGGGTGGATGCAGCTGCAAGCCAAGGAATGTTGACAGCCAGCAGACACTAGACAAGGCAAGGAATGGATTTTCCTCTAGAGCATTCAAAAGGAGAGTGGCCCTGCCAACACCTTGATTTTAGCTCAGTCTAAACTAATTGCAGACTTCTGACCTCCAGGACTATGAGACAGTACATTTCTGTTCTTTTGAACCACTAAATATATGGTGATTTGTTACAATGGGCTTTGAAAACTAATACAAATAAGTACTTTATAGATCTCCTTCAATAGAGGCAAGACAGATCTGATTTACATAAAACTTTGCTTTATAATAAATGTTAGGTAAAGAAGGAAGATGTTCACTAAATAGAAATCTTTGTTCTCCTGTTCTGTTGCAAAGTATAAGAACAAGGTTCTATCAAATAACTATCTTTTATTGATAATTGACCACATGCCAAGTACTGCTCTACTTAGTTTATATACATTCACTTTATTTCATCTTCATGATAACCCTCTAATTGCATTTTTTTTCAGGTGAAGACACCAAGACACAGAGATTATGTAACTTGCCATGGTTATACAGTAATTGGCAGAGCCTAACCTAACGCAGTGTGACCCAGGGTCCATTTTTAATCCACTATGGAACACATGTTATTTTCCAGGAAGTTACTTTGAAGAAGCTTTTATTTTTATCTTTTATAAAGATAAAAAATAAGGTTGATATATTACCAATTTATATGTTATATAATACATTCAGTTTTATGCAAAAGAAAATCACATGTTGGCACATTCCTTTTAGGAACTTAATTCAGCCTACAGTGATATAACAGTGTTTTGATACCTCCTAGCCACAAGATGCACTCCATGTCTGCCCTGCCCTCCTGGGGAGTAAAGAGGCAGGGATGTTAGAACTATTCAGAACTCCACATGACATATTTTACAGGCATAATTAATATAGCTTGGAACCTGTCCTGTGTCAGGGTAGTCAATGGTGTCTTTCATTCATCCAATCAACAAAACAGTATTGAGTGCCAACAACATGAAGAGTACAGTCTTAGAATTGCTATGGGTAATGCATGCCTCTTGCCTTGAAAGACCCCACGATTGGTCAAGAGACCCAGACCACCATTTTGTATTTCTATAGCATTTTATGACCCAGTACTGCTCCACTTGGTTCTCACTGTTTACTATAAACCATAGTGAGATATATTATATTTGGTGCTGTTTGAATTGGTGTTATTTGTAAGCATTGCTGAAGGTTTTACTTCCGTTATAAACAGAGTTTTCCTTGGAACATTTAAAATGATATTTTAAGGACATCTTTTCTAGGGCATTCAAATCCTATTTTGTATTCTGCCCTACAGGCACTAAGCTATAAAAGTGACCCTGTGAAAATCGAGAATGCATGTCATCCTATTCACATACCAGTCAAGATCTGAGTTCAGAATTCTATGTTCCTCCTGAAAGAGTGAGGACAGTAGAAGCATCTAAAGTAGAGTTTTCTCCTACAATGCCTGTGAGTCTTCAGAATTTGAGATAATAAACAGAAACTTGCTGTATTTTTTCCATGTAAAAGAGAGAAGACTGACATCTCAATTTTTTTTCAAGACAGTCTGATTCCTCTTGCTCTCAGAGCAATGTCAGAAAACCTTGACCTGTTTTTTGAAACAGACTGCATCAGTCAAGATCTTGTTTCACTTAATATGTGGAAACAGTTCATCCTAAGCCTAGAGAGAAGAATGTGTCTCACCTTCATAGATCATCTTTTATCCAACCTTAGAAATATTACTCAAAAGTTTCAAAATATTCTTAAGAGAAATTAAGAAAATTATTGAACATAACATTTGGGGAATTTAAGTATCTTTTCTCTGAACTATGGTTCTAATTTTCAAGACATTAAAGATATTCAGTTTTTGAATATCAAACACAAATGTTTTCTCCTCACAAATATTGTACATACAGGAAAAAAATATTTTTTCTTCATCAGATGACTTTGTGACATTGCACTGTGGACAAGTTCTAGAAGCAGCAGGCTTTTCTGGGGGAGCACTGTAAATTTCTTTCACTTAAAGATCCACAGTTATTTCTTGTACACCGTGAGTGGATATATACAGCAAACAAATAAAACACAATATTTGTATCTTCCCCCCAAAATTAGTATAGAGCACTATATGCAGGACATGTGCTCCATGCTTTCAATATATAATATTTCATTTATAAGATGAAAACATAAACAGATAAAGTTTAAACTCCTACTGTGCCAGGAATGATTTTAGATGTTTTAAACATACTATTTTCAATTCTCAGACACTAAAGAGATAGATATTATGATTCCCAGTTTTCAGATGGGATTCTGAAAGGACACATTGCCAGTGTGCTGACTTTGAAGCTCTTACTTTCTCTGAGGCAACATGTGCCAAGGAGCAATGGGCCCTTCAATATCTATCTAGAAGTCTCTTCAAATTCCATCAGATAAAATCTTACAAGCCCTAATGAACTTTGTCAAGTGGAAGGGAAAGCTGTGAAAGTATACCAAATCCAATGTTTACACAGGATGAGTAAGATCAAGCAGATGTTGCATGTTCTTGGGCAATGTGAACTATTTTTAAAGCCACTTGGGACAGGTTAAGAGACACAGTACTGGGCTGGAGTTGGGGCTCAGTGATAGAATGCTTGCTTTACATGTGTGAGTCACTGGGTTTGATCCTCAGCACCACATAAAATTAATAAATAAAATAAAGACATTGCGTCCATCTACAACTACAAAAATTTTAAAAAAAAGAGACACAGTACTCAGTCAACAAAGACTATTCAAAAACCAATTCAATTCAAATATTTATATACATATCCATGTGTCCGTACATACACCTACACATACACACACCCACCTGTATATATTTATAATCTATCCTTTTCAAAACTAGGCTGGCAATAGCTAGCAATAGCAATGACAGGAAATACATGAAATGAGCCATAATAATTCCCCTAGGGCTGACAGCTGCTCACCTTGGCAGATTTCCTTGGAACCTTGAACACAGAGGTACCAGAAACCTACACTTATGATTCACCACAAACCACCACAGAAGACACTGGTGTTTTGGGGGCCAGTAGGGAACTATCTGGTGATTCTTCTCAGAAGAATGGTATGAAAGTGTGCTCATCCACAATTTCTATGGTGCATTCATACAATCTCCTGTTTACCTCATTTGCAAATGAGATCATTTATAGCAGAGGATAAATTGGAGTATTCACTGAGGTACTAATATATAAAAAACCAACAAGTTTGGTATCTCAGACATGAGAAGTGCTCAGTAAATTAAAATACAAATATACATCCTGCAAAAGTGATCCTCAGAATCTCTGCATAAATCTCAAAAGCCAAAAAAGCCTTATAAGAAAAGAGCAGCTTATATAAAATGATTTTGGAGGAGCTAGAAAGGTTCTCCTCCCTTTTACTAGCTCCTCCATTACCTGTAATTCCCCCTAAAAGCCCCTTTAAGTTCTAAAGCCTTTTTGAACTTCAGGAGTCTCCTATTAAATTGCTCCTATCACTGGACTTTTGTTAGTCAACATGTAAAGGAAATTCTTATCATCTGGTATGTATACTGTGACAACTGGTAAAGAAAAACATTCTCCAGAAACAAGGTGTGGAGCAGATGCCCAGGAGTGAATATAGTGCTTGGCATTGAGTGTTATGGCAGGAGAGATACAAAGGCAGACCTAACCTTTCACATTTTTGCCCAAGGCCAGCCCCAACAAGTGATATTCTTACAAAGACATCTTGCTTGACAATTTCAAATTTCAAATTACATGTTGCTATGTAATACTCCTTTAGTATTGCTTCCAGGCTACTAGTCAATTACTGTTTCATTGCACTGAATAGTGTTCCACTTGTCTGAAGAAGGGACTACAATTCCCTGAAGAACATAACTCACTCCAAAGGAATTGTTTAACACACTGGTGGAGTCTGGCTCCATAATGCCTGCCTTTGACTGGTCTATTGAGAGCCAAATATTAGACATATAGGTGCCCAAGAACACACATGCTAGTTACGTAGTAGTACCTGCATTTTACCCACATGCTCTCAAATTCTAACAAAATCACTGAAAGCTAAGTATTATTATGCCCATATTACAGATAGATACTGAAATTAAGGCTAGAGAAACGTAAGGCTAGAAAAACATGTACTTTCTAGTCTTTCCACATTCATCAATAAAAATAAATTTTTGTGTCATATTATGATAGTTTAGGAATTTTAGAAGTTCATTTATTTTAAAATCTGGATCAGGAGACAACAGGGAAATTTATGTAACTCTGGAAAAGCTCAAAGTAAATTAAAAAAAAAAAGTGCTACTCCCTGACAAGTTTAAACTCCAGGTTTGTAAGTCACACAGATCTGTAATCTTTTTTTTTTTTTTTTTAAATATTTTTTTAGTTGTTGATGGACACAATGTCTTTATTTTATTGCTCTGTATGTGGTGCTGAGGATCGAACCCAGGGCCTCCCGCATGCGAGGCAAGCGCTTTACCGCTGAGCTACAATCCCAGCCCCCAGATCTGTAATCTTAATTTCTTCTCCCTTTGAGGTCTAAAGAACTTTAAGTTGATAAATTACCACAAAACTCCATGCTGGATCACTAGCGTCTCTGGATCATGTGGTAGGAGGAAATAGCAAATTGATCTGGATGAACTCTTCCACATTTTCGTCTTCAAGGGACAATTTTCACACAAAAATAAATAATGAATCTCCTCTAAAAATATGTTTAAGTCACTTGGGGGTAAACCTGTTATGGGAGAGAGTTAATAGACAAACATGAGGCTTAGAGCTTCAAGAACATGTAAAAACTTTTATCATCCACAGCTCATGCGCAAGGACAGTGGGATTGATTGCCAAGAGATGAAAGAAAGTACCTGGAGATGGCATGCATGACATATGATTTATTTGAAAAATGCTTATGGTCCAATGGCAAGAGGCTGGACAGACAGCACTTCATTTTCATAGTGCTTCATAGTAAGGCATCCATCCTCATGACATTACTCCAGAAAATAGCATCTCCATCCCTCTTGATGCCCTGTCGCAGTCTGATGTCCTCAGTTCTGCATCAGTTACCACAGGTAAAGGGGTTTTATAAGGTAAGTTTTAGAGCAGTGAAATCACAAGCTCAGCTTGCTTTGTTCCATTGTATGACCAGCATCCCAAGGAACTTGGTGTACATGCAAAACTGCAGCTTGCTACAGGTAATAGTAAATTCCCAGAATACATGAAAGAAACCATGTCCTTTGAGAAAATATTTAGCTGTATATTCTGTCCCAGATTTGCTCTCATTGCTTCTTTCACTTGGCTAGATTCTTGGAAATGCAGAGGGGCATTTCAGGAATATGGTATTTTACCATCCTCCTTTTCTCCAAGGATGACACACAGCTGAAAGAAAATCTGTAAGAGAATGTAAAAGCAACATGTTTCGATGCTAAGGATTTAATTACCCTACCTTAAATGCTAAGATACTGTGAAAATAAATAGGTAATCAGTTAAGTGTGTGGAAATTGATAGGGCTTTCAGAAATGAAATCTACAGTTGAAAAGAAAATTAGAGAACTGACAGATAAATCTGAAAAACTTATTGTATCTCAGAGACAGGAATTCATAAAAAAATAATCATGAAACAGCAGTGAAGAAAGTCCAACAGTCTTTTGTTGTTGTTGTTCTTTTTAGATACACATGATAGTAGAACATATTTTGACATATTATACATACATAGAATATAACTTCCCATTCTTGTGGTTGCACATTATGTGGAGTTACACTGGTTGTGTACTCATGTATAAACATAGGGAAGTTATGTGCAATTCACTCTACTGTCTTTCCTATTCCTACCCTCCCTCCTGCCTTTTCATTCCCCTTTTTCTGATCTAATGAGATTCTATTCTTCTCTACCCCCACTTATTGTGTGTTAGTATCCGCATATCAGAGAGAACATTCTGTCTTTGGTTTTTTGGAGACTGTCTTATTTCACTTGCATGATAGTCTCTAGTTCCATCCATTTATTGGCAAATGCCATAATTTCACTCTTCCTTATGGATAAGTAATATTCATTTGTGTATATATGCCACATTTTCTATATGCTTTCATCTGTTGAAGGGCACCCGGTTTGGTTCCATAGCTTAGCTATTGTAAATTGAGCTGCTATAAACATTGGCGTGGCTAAGTGACTGTATTATGCTGATTTTAAGTCCTTTGAATATATATTGAGGAGTACAATAACTGGGTCAAATGGTGGTTCCATTCCAAGTTTTCTGAGGAATCTCCATACTGCTTTCCAGAGTGGTTGCACAAATTTGCAGCCCCACCAGCAATATATGGGTATACATTTCCCCCCACATCCTTGCCAACATTTATTGTTACTTGTATTCCTGATAGTTGCCATTCTGACTGGAGTGAGATGCAATCTCAGTGTGGTTTTGATGTGCATTTCTCTAACTGCTAGAGATATTGAACATTTTTTCATATATATGTTGACTGATCATATTTCTTCTTCTGTGAAGTGTGTCTGTTCAGCTTCTTTGCCCATTTTGATTGGGTTATGTGCTTTTTGGTGTTAGTTTTTTTTTTTTAGTTCTTTATGTATACTGGAGATTAATGTTCTATCTAAGGTGCAAGTGACAAGGATTTTCTCCCATTTTGTAGGCTTTCTCTTATGTTCTTGATTGTTTCCTTTGCTATGAAGAAGCTTTTTATTTTGATACCATCCCATTTTTAGATTTTTGATTTTACTTCTTGCACTTTACAAGCCTTGTTGAGGAACTCAGTTCCTAAGCTGACGTGATGGAGAGTTGGGCCTATATTTTCTTCTAGTAGCTACAGTGTCTCTGGTATTATGCCTAAGTCCTTGCACTTTGAGTTGAGTTTTATGCAGGGTGAAAGATAGGGATTCAATTTCATTCTGCTGCATATAGATTTTGAGTTTTCCCAGCACCATTTGTTGAAGAGATTATCTTTTCTCCAATGTATGTTTAAGGCACCTTTGTCTGGTTTGTCTCTGTGTTTTCTATTCTGTTCCATTGCTCTTCGTGTCTTTTTTGGTGCCAATACCCTGTTGTTTTTGTTACTGTAGCTCTGTAGTATAATTCAAGGTCTGGTACTGTGATGCCTCCTGCTTCACTTTTCTCACTAAGGATTTCTTTGGGCTATTCTAGGCCTCTTATTTTTCCAAATGAATTTTATGACAGCTTTTTCTAATTCTACGAAGAATATCATTGGAATTTTCATAGAAATTGCATTAAATCTGTATAGTGCTTTTGGTAGTATAGCCATTTTGGCAATATTAATTCTGCTGATCCAAGAACGTGGGAAATCTTTCCATCTTCTAAGGTCTTCTCCAATTTTTTGTCTTTAGTGTTTGTAGTTTTCATTGTGAAGTTCTTTTATCTCTTTTGTTAGATTGACTCCCAAGTTTTTTTTCTTTTTTTGAAGCTAACATGAATGGGATAGTTTTTCTAATTTCTCTTTCAGTTGATTCATCATTGGAGTATAGGAACACAATTGATTTATGAATCCAAGGCCAACATCATTCTAAATGGAGAAAAAATAAAAACATTCCCTCTAAAAACTAGAACAAGACAGAGATGCACTCTTTGACCACATTATTCAACATAGTCCTTGAAACTCTAGCCAGAGCAGTTAGACAAAATAAAGAAATTAAAGGGACACAAATAGAAAAAGAGCTCAAACGTTCCTATATGCTGATGACATGATCCTATATTTATAAGACCAAAAATACTCCACCAGAAAACTTCTAGAACTCATAAATGAATTCAGCAATGTAGCAAGATATAAAATTAGCATCCAAGAGTCCTTAACTAGGAATTTGAAATAAAGAATTGAAAGACTGAAGAGAAAAAAATTTCAAAAAAAGTAGTGAGAATATTTGAGAATTGATTACATTCAAGAGTTCTGCCACACATTCTGCAGCAAATTGATTAAACATGACAGAGAGTATAACTAGACTGACAGCTGAAAAGAAAAAAGCAGCAGCAAACATTAGAAAATAATGAAGAAATATTTCCAAAATGTTGTAGAAAATAGCTGTCAACCAAGTATTTTATCCCTAGATAAATATTTTCTACAGGGAACACAAATTTTTTTAAAATTTCAGAAAAAGACTAAAAGAATTCATAAATAGTCACCATCATTTAATTTTGCTAAAATAAATACTGAGAAAAATGTGTAGTTTAGGAAGAAGGAAACTGACACCAAAATGAATGAATAAAGTATAAATTGTAAAGATAACTAATAAAATTGATAAACATGGGAAAATCTAAAAAGGTATCACTGTGTAAAACAATAATAAGCAACTAATTCAAGTAAATACAAACAGGCTGGAACTAAAATAATGGAACATTTCTCTCTGAGACAATATATAAAATTATTTATTACTAAAATGTTATAATGCTTGGTTTGAAATATCCAATTACAAGGGGAAGGAGTGGGGAGAAATGAGGAGATACAGATGAAAGAGAACAGGAATATGTTGGCAATTATTAAAGCTGAGACGAGAGTACATAGGGTTTACTATACTTTTCCTATGCTTATGTGGAAAAATTCTATTTTGCCAAGTATACAATAAAATACTGAAAACAATAGTATATAAAATGGAAGGGAAGATTAGATTTCAAATGTTTTCTGTTCTGATGTATTTGGGGAGGAGTAGAGAAGACTTTGTTAAGTCAAGGACAGTGTGCTACAAATTTAACTTTTAAAAATGTATTCTTTAACTATTAAAAGAATAAATATAAAATAAATAACTTCTAGGGCTGGGGTTGTGGCTCAGTGGTAGAGCACTTGCCTAGCAAGTGTGAGTCACTGGGCTCGATCCTCAGCACCACATAAAAATAAATAAATAAAATAAAGGTATTATGTCCATTTACAACTAAAAAAATTTTAAATAAACAAATAACTTCTAAAACAGTAAAGGAAAAACACGAGAATAAAGAATTGATCAGTAGAAGGGGGAATAAATGCAAGAGAAAAGAGTAATACATAGAAGGCACAAAATAAGGTGACAGACATAAGTTGACACCAATAATTTTAAATATAAATGAGCTAACCTAGTAAAATTTAGAAGATTTGAGTAAGGATTAAATAAAGGAAATCCAGCTACATGCTGATTAAGAAAAGTCACAGAGAGGTCGAAAACAAAAAACAAATAGTTAGCAACATTAATATCATTAATAGACTTTAAAACAAAACCAAATTATTCAAGATAAAATAGGACATAACACAGTATAACATAAGAAGGAAAAAAGTCAGGCCAGAAATCTGAAGTCATCCTTGACTTTCTATCTTTTTGCATTATAAATCCAAACCATAGGCAAATTATTTTGGTTCTATCTTCAAAAGAAGGGGTGAAGTGTCTGGGATTTAGTCATATATATAAATATATATATATATATTTTTATATATGCACATACATATGTATATATATATATATACACATATGTATTCTTAATATATAAAATATTTATTTATAAAAGACTGAGCAAATACTAAGCAAATTTGGCAAGAAGATATGTACGTAATCTTAATGCCCAGTACATGCATAACTGAATAACTTTCTTCAGACTATTTTGTCTGAAGCATTTTATAATTGAAATATTTTGAGTGGTACCTACACTTATCTCTGGTTTTAAAAAAAAAAGTGTTTCTGCTCAGGAGCCACCCCACTGCACAGCTATATAGTGTTTCATTGAAATCTCAGAGGGAGTCTATTTGGAGACTTTCTCTTTTCTCTCAAAGAAGTCTTATCTACTTGAATCCTTTTTTGGATCTCAGACATCTGCGCCATCTCTCCGCCTCACCACCCTCTCTTGTATCAAATTTCTGAGTTTGACTGAAATGTAGGGTGAGAGAACATGATAAAACAGCCAGATCTGAAGTTCTGTTCTTAACAACGAAGCAGAATGTGTTTTTGGTGTTTCTGTTTGTTTGTTTGTTTGTTTTTAAATAATGCCTAAAATCCATTTAGAAATTAAAGTATGACAAGGCACAGCCACATAATCATGAAAAGTATCTCTGTACAAAGCTTCCAGTAGATCTATCCTCCCAAACTCTAATCATTTCTCAAGCTGCTAATAAAGATAGACTTCCTTCCTTTTTTTTTTTTTTTTTTTTTTTTTTTTGGTACTGGAGATTGAACTCAGGGGCACTTGACCACTGAGCCACATCCTCAGCCCTATTTTGTGTTTTATGTAGAGACAGGGTCTCACTGAGTTGCTTAGCGCCTCGCTGTTGCTGAGGCTGGCTTTGAACTCGTGATTCTCCTGTCTCGGCCTCCCAAAGTGCTGGGATTACAGGCTTGCACCACTGTGCCTGGCTGATAGACTTCCTTTTTAAGTGGGAGCTGGGGTGCAAAGTAGAATCAGATGCTCACCGTTATCTTCAAATAGTATCACCCAGATTCTAGTTCTGTTTTAGCTTAGAAATTACTGTTTCTAAACTCGGGGACTTCTGAAATTGTTAGAGTCATTGAGTTAAAGATTTGAGCTATCTGGCACTAAGGAACCTCAAGCCTACTACCCAGAAAAGAAGGGAAATTCACTATTTGTCTAATTAGGTAATAAGAGGTCTAAATTCCTCCTCCAAGAGAGTCTGAATTAAGAAAACAATATTGGACCTGAATCTGATCAACCACAAGTGACCTACTTAAGAGAAGCAAATATATAGTTAAAGTTCCATCATATATTTATATAGAAAAGAAAATCTGCTCAGCAGTCAACACCATCAGTGGGGAATGTGTGAATAAAGAAATAAACTGGCATATTTAACCTGGTTTTCTCCTTACATAAATTTGGAGAATTTATTTAAACTATCTCTACACAGTGTAACCAAGTTGATTAACTAAATTATTCATTAAAAAATTAAAAGCTTGTCAAATACTTGGATTAATTTACAGTGTGTTGTGGAGTTGCCTGGTTTTATTTTATGTTCTTTTTTTAAACACTGAACACTGAATAGACTGAATTGACAGCATTATAGGTGCAGAAAACATTCATCCTTTTTTATATCAGACTGATACAGCATGTATGACTTGTTTGCTCATAGTCTCCACTGACTTTCTAAATCAGTTCAGTGTGATAAATTTTGGAAGAGCAGCCATGTTACTTTCTTTTTTGTCCTGCATAACTTCCAAAACCTTTGAATATCCATCAAATAACAACACTCTTCCTAAAAACTCGATTTCATAAAAAAAACAATGACAAAACCTTCAGGAACTGCCCCTCAGACATTTGTCAGAATAAAAATTGGGCCCTAAAAGTTCTTTGTTCATGTTTCTACTTAAGCCTAACTGATTCACAAATCATACAATACACGTTTTTTTAGTTGTTGTTTTTTTTTTAAAGCAATAATCCAGCCGGAAAATTGGGTAAACAGCAAGAGTTATTATTGCAAGGCCAGAAGCTGCTTAGAAAAAAGCTTTCTAAGCTAAGCAAAATGGTATTTGTTTACATACACATATGGAAAATAACTGTCAGGGAGTAATTAAAGTTTCTAATAGTTTTGATGTGGATTTGCATTTATAAATCAATAACAGCTACTGGGTACGTTTCAACATTGTACAGGTGTGATTTTTTTTTAAATTTCTTCATAATTACCAGAGAAACTCATACTTGGTAATCTACCTTCATTTTCCTTGTATTATTAAGCAACAATCAATAGATTTTCTTCAAAAGTTTCTTTCCTTCCTTTAAATTCTTGAGCAAATACAAACATCATTTTTTACTGGATAAAGGAGATGTTAATGAATTTTTTCCAGCTTAGCAATTCATTGAAATCCCTGCAATACAGTGCATTGTCTGGAAGTGTTCATTGCTATGATTTCTGTAAATGGAAATCAAAGAATACATTTCTAAAATGTAATAGCACTTTAACCTTGAATAAAATGCTTATAGCTTGTCCCTTATTTTATTGTTATTAAGAGAAATTGAAAGGGAGTAAGAAAAAGAAAAGAATTGTTTGCACAGTTACTTGAGTCCCTATATTCCCAAATAAAATAAGGCATTTTGCTGACATTAATTTATAGAAGCATAATACCTCTATTCCTTTAATTCTTTCTTCACTTTCCCTTGATTTAGAATTGGATTAATTTTGAAAAGACCAGGAAGCATCTAACCAAGAAATTATAATGCAAGTGATACAAAGATTCTCTATAAATTGTTAGACATACATAATAAGACATCTAGAAAAACAAGATAGAATAGGAATCACATGACTGGAGACATATCATATAAATAGGATTCAATGAAATGTTGCAAGTGAAACATAACCTATGGTATATAGTTAAGTGTCAATAAATGCTCAATGGTACTGGAATCAGAGATCAAGTCTAGAGACACCAATTAGAGACTTAAATTTAAAACCTGACAGTCTCCTAAATCCTCAACATAGAGGTTATATAGATTAACATCATAGGGCTCCAATTAATTGAGTTTAGATTATTGAAAAAGAAAAGAAGTGTAGCTGTTGTTTTACAGGTTGCGGATTCCTCCAGTACCTTCCTCAGTCACACCTCCAGAAGGGAGTGCACAGCATACCCACCACCTCACATCCCCCCACACAGCAGCACCCAGTGTTCCAGTGCTGAGCCCTTGCCCCAGCCACAGACAGCCCCATGGAGTCACCTCCAAACCCACCCACCTAACAGTGGCAGGAGGGGAATGAGATCCCAGAGACTCCACTCTTTCCCTGAATGACACCAGGTCCAACTTGTTACAGAAATCCAGCATGGCGATGAAAGGAAGGCTGAGCTTTCAGTTTTTCTGTGGCTTGGGATTCAAACAACACAAGTACTGCTTCTCAGCAAAGTGGGTGAAAGAGAGAAACCACTGATATGCAATACTGGTAGAGTCTCAAAGACGCAGAAATTCAAGTACACTGAACAAAGAACAAGAAAGTGTACTTTGGAGTCAGCCAGTTGCAGCTGCAGCAGCAGTGCTGGTTCACCATAGAGGGGAGGAATAATACAAACAGAAACACAGTGGGTACATTTGACATGGAAAAACCTGTACATCAGAAGAGCAGCTGAAACTTGGCTGATTCAGAGGCTGCACAGGGAACTGGTGTTTGAAAACTGGTGTTTCTCACTAGCAAATGGAGAGCTGAGGCTGGAGGAGGACACTCAGCAGCTTGCTGCTGTAGTAGCTCAGAGACTATAGCAAACATTGTCATTATGTCTTGGAAGGCACCTATCATGTGGCCTAGGGTGTACCTAACAGAATATGAGTGAAACAGGAACAGAGAAGATTATACCCAAGGGGGTTCGAGCAAGAAGGGAGCTGGAAGAATAAGTAAACAAAAACAAAAGAAGAAAATAAAAAAGAAAAATCCCTAATTCCCAAAAGAAAAGACAAGGAGAAATAACTGTCATAATGCAGGGGAGTAAACCACTTTCCCTTTGAGTCTGGCTGCTCATGTGACCAATGCAAGAGGGTTGGGAAACTGAACAGATGAGCATGAACAAACTCAGGGACTAAGCATTAGAAAGCTATATTCTTGGGCAGTGGAGTGTGTGAGACCTGTAGAGAATTGGTTCCCCTTCCCCACAAATGGAACTCTTGGGAGGCTCCTGAAATCTGGACACTCAGCAGAGATCTGCATCTGCCTGGTCCTATGGGTGTGTTGAACTAATCTCTCCAGAGAAGATACCACCCAACAAAGTCCCTAAAGCCTGATTAGACCTAATCCCCTGATGCCAACACTTCCCTCTTGGCAGCCTTCCCTCTTTGAGGGTGCTTCCATCTGATCTGGCCTGTTGGGACAAAATTCCAAATGAT
>PVHX01006202.1:92120-103960 GCA_004024805.1 Geosciurus inauris
AGAGACTCTACTGCTACACTAAACTTATCCAAAATACAGCACACCTTGATCCACACATAAATTACCCACAAACTTCAGCAATATTTTAAGACAAAGAATCTAAGAGATAAAAACACCAAAGTAATGACAGGTACCAAATAGGAAGGTGTTAAGAGGAACTTCAAGCCCCCCATTCATGGACATTCACTCCAACAGCAAAAACAAAACAAAGGCTGTGGATATCACACCTATGTAGGGTCTCAATTTAGATCATTCTAGAACACTTTGGCAAGAGAAGGATGTGCCCTAAAAAGGCCCACATACAAGAGTGAAAGAAAAACTCCTCCCAAGAGAGGCATAAAACCCAACACAGAAATATACAAAATGTGAAAAAAAAGGTAACACAATGTCTCCAGAGTTCATAATTCACCAGCAATTGATTCCAAAGATAGTGAAGTTGATGAAATGTCAGATAAAATATTCAAAAGAAAGATTATAAAAAGCAATATATAAAAATATATAAAAAGCAATCAATAAATTTCAAGAGATCACAGAAAAACAACTGAATGAATTTAGTACAGGATATGAGTGATAAATTTAATAAGGAGAGAGAGATATTGCAAAAGAACAAAAGAAACTTGGAAATAAAAGAAATAATAAATCAAATAAAATATTTAGTAGAAAGTTTCTCTAATAGAGTAAACCATGCTGAAGACAGAATCTCAAAGCTAGAAGACAAACTGGCTGGCCTTAAAATTTCAGACAGTTATGAAACAAGTAGCTATGACCAGAGTAAGAACTCTGGAACCACATTAAGAGGCCAAGTTTTAAGCCGGGCACAGTGGCTCAAGCCTGTAATCCCAGCACTTAGAGAGGCTGAGACAAGAGAATCGCGAGTTCAAAGCCAGCCTCAGCAATGGCGTGGCACCAAGCAACTCAGTGAGACCCTGTCTCTACATAAAATGCAAAACAGGGCTGGGGATGTGGCTCAGTGGTCGAGTACCCCTGAGTTCAATCCCCAGTACCAAAAAAAAAAAAAAAAGAGGCCAAGTTTAAGAATCACTGGAATGAAAAGGATTGTGAGATATACTCTAATTACATGGATAACCTCTTCAGGAAAATAATAGTAGAAAAATTTCCAAACATTAAGAATAAGATGGGCATCCAGATACAGGATGCCTTCAGAACCCTAAACAGACAATATCAAAAAAGAACCTCTCCATGAAATATTATCCTTAGAATACTTACCATACAGAACAAGGATAGAACTTTTAAAGTCTCAGGAGAAAAGTCAGGTCACATCTAAAGGCAAACCAGTCATAATTACTTATGATGTATCAGTACAAACTCTAAAATCCAGAAGGGATTGGGATTGAAAGCATGGCACACTGAATGTCTTGGGTTCTAGTCATTTAGATTAGTAACTACCTTTCCCTTTAGGTGGTTGAAAAATGGACTGTGGAAAGAGACTAGCCTGGTGTGGAGAGAATGATAGGTGGAACTAGAACTACTATCTTCCTCTGACCCCTGGTCCAATGATCATTTAGGATGAATTTAGTGATGGTGAGGACAAGCCATAGTCCCACAGCTCCTTCACCTTTTCCCCATCACCTTAATTTACCTCCCTACTAGAACCCTCCTACTAGTGTCACTTGTTGAATAGGTCATTCATTAATTAGGAGCATTCTATCTTTGAATTTCCTAATCTCCATTTTCAACACTTCCTGCCCTTTTTGTCATTGAACTCCTGTTCTTCTACTTGCCCTTCTCTCTGTTTCTCTTTCCACTTCTTCCACTTCCTTTCTCTCCCCAAATACGTGTTCTTCAAAGGCATTCAGCTCTTTCAGTTTGTTAGCCATCCCACTTCATCAATAAACATGTACTCAGTGTGGTGACAGAACAGGTGTGGGGATGAAGATCAAGGATCTGGAAAGCCAACTTTGTCCCACAGACACAATTTCAATATGTACAAAATTGACATCATCTTTTTCCCCCTCAATGTGCTTTTCTTTCTGGGTTCTTTATCAGTACATGTTCTTCCATCAATTTCATTTTCTGTGACTCATACTCACAGCAGCATTTCTCAACTTTGGCTCCTTACCAGTTGGTGCTGGATAATTTTAGGTATGGGGACAGACTTTGCATCATGGAATGTTTAGAGGAATGTTCCTGGCCTCTGCCCACTAGATGCCATAACACTACCCACAGCTGTAACAACCAAAAAGTCTCTAGTCATAGTTAAATGTTGCCTGAAGGAGGAATGTAAAAATTCACCCTTAGCTATGAAACCAAGTTACCTTTGTTTCTTCTGTCTCATTTATGTTCCCTTGTCATCGGTCAGCCCCAATTTGGATTTTTTTCTCATAATAATAGGTACCATTTACTGAACAAATTCTGCATGTTGGGCACTGTACTGGGACTTCTGCATACATTTTCTTATAACGATCATCTACATTTTAGGAATGTTATGCCCATTTTGAACATGAGGAAACAGCTCCTAGGAAGTTCAGTAATTTGACCAAAGCCACAATGTTAGTCCAAGACTAATTTTTAGAAAGAAAAATAAAGGGTTTGAACTCATGTGTCTATTTGACTTGGAAGCCTGTGCATTTTCTCATCAGACAACTCTGATTCCTTTTATCTTTCACGTTCCTGCTCTCCTTTCTCACAGCCTTGGATCAGTATTTCACCCTTTCTTGCCCAAGTAGCATTGACAGCATATTAACCTGGCTTCCTGTTTCTAGGCACAAGATGGCACAGCAAACTTTCTAACTTGTGTATTGGATCGTGTCCTCCACACAAAGGTTTATAGCAATTCCACATCACCCCGGGTGAATTTCTGAGTGTCACATAATGTCCTTCACTCTCCCTCACCCCATCTCTTCCACTTCCTCCTGACTGTATGTTTTACTCTGGACATGGAGATTTTTCTTTTCCCAATGAACAGGGCTTCTTCTTGCCTCCATGCCTCACCCTACTGCTCCCTTCAACTCTTAACTTGTGATACTTCCTCAAAAAAAGCCTTCCCTGACACTCTCTCTCTCTCTTCACATGCACTTCAAGTCTCTCCTAAGCCCATACCTTTTCTATGAAGCTTCTTCTAGTTATTCCAGTCCATTTCACTTCTAGGCAGTCAAATACCTCATACACCAAGTATTTACTATGCCAGCAGTTCATGGTCTGATATCAGAATCCCACCTGGAGGGTTCACTTAGTTGGGAAAGACCTGGGCCTTTGTCTTTCTACCAGTTCCATAGGCGATTCTGACACTGACCAAAGTTTGAAGATTGCTCTACTATATTATCTAGAATTGTTATTTATGTTATTATATTATATTGTTATTTATATTATCTAGAAATGGTTCTACATAGGTAAATATCCTATCCAACAGGATTTGAAACTTCTAAGGAAGAAAAATATTTATTCTTTGGTATCTTTCTTCCATCATTCATATTCCTCATTAATTATGAATTGTCTTTTATCAGCTCTTTGCAGTACTATGATTCTTGATAAATTAGGCTGGAGGAGTATAAAGATAACTATTTGGGGCAGGGTGTAATAGAGGTAGCTTATGGGAGGTAGCTATGTATCACCCTACTATTAATTCTCTGGTGTCCTTGTAACTTCGTGCCAGTTTCTGTTTGATACTTTTATGAATCTACTCTTCAGACATCTTAGCTCTGTGTCAATTATGACACTAATAAATAGAAATGCATTAATATTTTTACATGTCACAGGTACTTTGTATTTAAAAACATTTAATTTACTGCTATACAGTAATATTTTAATGTCAAATAAATTTTATTTCAAATAAAATCACAAAGAAAAGGGATTTTACCTCCTATTCAGTCAGTTAATATCAGAGTGAACACAGAAAAAAAAGCTAGAAATTGGAAATCTGTTGATTTAAAGTTTATTCAACAAACTAGTAGAATACAGTGTTCCATGTAGGTGCATAAATGTGTATGGAATTGAGTATCATATCATACAGTGCTCCAGAATCTAATCACAAAAAAGAGAGGGTAGTAAACCGTCAGATTATTTAGTCAGCCCAGCCTCAAAAAACAAAAAAACAAAAAGAAAAAAACTGCATCCAAAAACTACCTATTAGGTCATTACTTACCCAGTATGTATGTTCTCTACAGAAAGAGAATCAACAAGTTACCTCGGCAGCCTGTCCCAGCCGCTCACAACATTGCCATTGGTATATTTTTCCTGTCATATCTGGGCCCTGGATACCCAAAGCAAACTTGTCACAAAGGCAGAATCTCAAGTCCCACCCAGAACTACAGAATCAAAATCTCCATTTTAACAAGATCCCCAGGTGATTTATGTACACTTCAAATTTTGAGATGCCCTGCTCTAGTTCATCAGGCCAAGAATCTAAATAAGAAACAGATGTTTACAAATCATGAACTAGTCTTGGTAAGTGTAGAAAATGCAGAAGACAATTGAACTGCTCTGCCTACATTACAGATTTTAGGAATAATCAATCAAGCCACAAGGATTTATTGGGATTTATTTTGTAATGCCAAAACACAGGCATTAGATTCTGCCTAAAAATTCTCAACACCAGAAAAAAGGGGTCTCCATGGAAATGAGGTCACAAGAGAGTTGGTTTGCAGACAGGCATATGTAGTGTTTGGCTGTAAGTTAAACTAATGCAGATATTACAACACATGATTATTTACTTCAGGTACTTCTTCCTGTAGCAAATAACATGTTTCTAAGAAAATGTCAAATTTCTATGAATGCAATGCCATTTTTTAAGTTTTCTAAAAAAAAAAATCACTAGATTATTACCTTCCATTTTTATTCCCTTTCACTGATCGGTGTTCTAATACCATGGCTCTAAAGTTCTTTTCTAAATGATTTCCTCTTAGATATATTGAAAAATCCATAAACAAGAATATAGTCAAAAGACAAAAAAATGTGATGTTAGCAACAAATTCACAGAACACTTGCTGTGCACCAAGCCCTATAAGATTTAAATACTTTGATTCTCACAACAAACGTGTGAGGTAAATGCTAGTACTCTTCCGTTTCACAGATGAAATAACTGAGAAACCACTGCTACTACTGTTGACTAAGTTACCCAAAATCAAATAGCCAGTAAGCCAAACAAGCCATTTCTGAGCCCCAGCTCTCATCCACTACACTCCACACCAAGACACAAATACAAGTATGCAATAAATAACTAATAATCAATAATAAATTTTCTGTCATTCACCTTAATTTCAACTACAAGCTCCCATCTAAAGGGCTCCATTCTTGGAGCTTCCCTCCTGCATACCCTAGCATTGTGTCAGTCCTACTATCAGTGTTAGTGAGGCCTCTCTTGTCATTGATCATCCCTGCACAGTGGTCACTTCTAAGTTATCCTGCATTTACCTACTCACTTGGTCCTTTCAGGTTCCCTGGTCTACTCCTTTTGTACTGCTCAAGAACACAGAATGCTTACACACAGACTTCCAGCCCTATGGGGTCACCTTCCTTAATATTCCAGAGTGCCATGTTCATGGGTACCCTGGCAGGCCAGCCACCCCTCTCCTTACCTCAGGTCCTACCATGTCTTGGGTACGGTCGAGATGCAGGGGGGAATCATACAATCTCTTTCTCTTTCCAGTAATTCTAATCTTTCTAATAGTCTGGTTTTCAAAAGCAATATAAGAAACCTCTGAAACAAACCTTCCCTGAGGCAAGGAATAAAAATCCAGACTATCTGCTTGAATTAGGAAAGGAAACAAACACACAAAAAACTGAGAGTATTATACCACCACCCTTGAATCCTAGACACTATAGATGGCAAGTTAAGGCATCAATAGTAAAGTTTGGCTACACTAGAACAAAAAAGAACACCAAGTTACCCAGACTAACCCTGGGTATGAAGATGCTGAGATGCACGTGGCCTCTTTGGGGCTGGTGTGCAGTAACAGTGACGAAGCAAGAGAAAGCAGAGTTCCTCTTTTGTGTATGTTCTGCTGGCATCATAAAGAGCAGACCAGGAGCCGGGCGCGGTGGCATAAGCCTGTAATCCCAGCACTTAGGGAGGCTGAGACAGGAGAATCGCCAGTTCAAAGCTAGCCTCAGCAACAGCAAGGCACTGAGCAACTCAGTGAGACCCTGTCTCTACATAAAACACAAAATAGGGCTGGGGATGTGGCTCAGTGGTCAAGTGCCCCTGAGTTCAATCCCCAGTACCAAAAAAACAGACCAGGACTTGGACCTCAAGGAGGAAAAATCATGTGACCTGTGTGTCCTTGGGAAGGTGGCCTGTCACCTTGGCTATGACCACATGGCTGCTCCATTCCTTTATTCAGAGCATCTTTTCTGGCAAAGATATAAATAAGTGCCTTCCAGATGAGCTGATGGAGGATCTGTAACCTATTCATGACCACATTTTGGATCATGAAGTGTTATAAAACAGCCAGTTCTTCTTTTTCTTAACAAACATTGGAAACTATAGAAGTTCCTATGTAAGTCTCTCCACCAAGGATAGAATTCCCAAACATGACCATCTTCCCTGCATAGAAAGAGGTGCTTAAGACTAGGAGCAACTTATTTGAATACAGCTCTATTGCTTAGCTTATTGACTGTTTTAGTCAGCTTTTTCATTACTGTGACCTAAAGACCCAAAAAGAACAATTTTAGGAGGAAAAGTTTATTTGGGGGCTCACAGTTTCTGAGGTCTCAGTCCATAGACAGCTGACTCCATTCCTCAGGGCTCAAGGTGAGGCTGAACATCATGGCAGAAAAGTGAGATGGAGGAAACAGCTCAGGGCATGGCATAGAGCTCCACTCTCCAAGGACAAAATATAAACCCCAAAGGCATGACCCACCTCTTCCAGCCACATCCTACTTGCCTACAATTACCATCCAGTTAATCCCTACCAGGGGATTAGGTTAAGGCTCTCATAACCAATGATTTCACTCTGAACCTTCTTGTGTTGTCTCATATATGAGCTTTTGGGGGTACAACTCATATCTAAACCATGACATTTACCTATACTAAGAACCTTGAATAGCACCTGCTCCACGCTGCATAGTAAACCAATGTCTGATGCTTGATTAATAGGCCAACTAACACACAGACTAGGGTCTGGGTGTAAGAAAGTACAGGAAGACTCTTCTGGCCTCCACAGACATGAAGACTAACCAGTGCACAAGTGCATCTGCTCATGAATCTCAAAAAAAAAAAAAAAAAAAAAATGCATTATCACAACCTCAGACTTGGGAGGAAGGCAAGAAGACTTTTGTTCCTTTCATGTACCAAGCTTTGGCTGTGAATAAAACTCTGTGACAAAGCCTTGAACAAGACAGTGTATTTCTCTCTAATTCCAAAGCTGTGAGGAAAACAATCCAGTTTGTGTGGTGGCTGTGTTCTACGAGCAGGTTTCTAACTAAGAAAGCCTTAGGAATCCAGGATCTACCTTCCTGCTCTGCTTTGCATGGTTCTGTTTCATTGGCTGTTACCTCATGGTCTGAAATGGCAGCTCCAGGTCCAGACATGATCCCAGTATTCCACCCAAAAGATAGAAGAAAAGGAAAAATAATGGAAAAGGGCAAGGGGTATGTGCCAGTCTGGAGAACATTTCCAAAGCTGCTGTTAACATGATGCCAACAACCAGAATTTAGTCCAATGGACACATGTAGGTGAAATAAATATTGGCAAATGTAGACCTTTCTCTGAGCAATGGCGTGTCCTTAAGAATTCCCTATCACAACAGGAGAGAATGGATATTGGAAGACAATAGTAGTTTCTGTGCTGGCAGCTAATAGCCCCCTCAATGGAAGTGGGCCCAGAATGACAGAACAATGAAGAACAATGACAGAATTTCTAAAGCCTTCTTCCCAAAGAACTCTTCATGTTCATATACCTCACTGATAGCAGAAAAAATCAAGTGCTATTATTTGTGAGTACAGACAAAGGCCATGTTGAATGAAGAGGTTTTATTGTTGTTATTATTTTGACTCTCAGTCATTGAGTGCTTACTGCATGCCTGGTGGTTTTTGCCATTATTAATCCTTATGACAACCTTATGACACTGGTGCCAAACGGAGGCCTGCAGCAGGTTGTTGACTGGTTGATAACTGGAGGACATGGAGTTGCTCCTCAGCAGTGCATAAGCCTGTACTCTCAGCACCATCAGGGTATGTGGCCAATCCAAGATTGAATTAACTGGAAAAGGCCCACTCTATAAGACCCAGTCTGCCCATTTGTTCAGTCGCTTATTTTAAATATATTATTTGAGTCATTTATTATCCATTGATTATGCTGGCCTCTAGGGATGCAAGTTATAAGAAAAAGCCCATATTCTAAAGGACAAGTGGGGTTCTAAATCATGAATCAATTAATCCCAAGAGTAACTGTGATCACTGCCACAGAAAAAGAAAATTTCATGGTACTATGAGAGAAGAGAATTCAAAGAAGTAGGTTAATCTTCTGGCTCTGGGAAGCTGAGGTAGGCACATTTGAACCGATACCTCAGGAATAATGAGGGGTGGCAGAGTCTGAAAGCATTCTGGGCAACACTGCAGCACATGCAAAGGCCCTGAAGTGGCAGGCCATGTGGCATAAGTAAGGAAGAGAAACAAGGCAGAGGTGGTTAAAGTGAAGAAAAGAGTGATAAAAGTGAAGGTATAAGAATGGATAGGACCTATTATGAAAGCCATAGGAAAGATTTTAACCTAACAACAGTTAGAAATCTACCAAAGTGTTTTAACATGAAGAGAGAAGGTATGAGGACAGAATTTTATTTTGTTCTCCACTGTCCTTTATACAAAGTAGGTACTAAAAATATTTGTGAGATTAATACATGAATACATAACTTTTGAGAATATAATGCCAGCTATAATGTGGAGAATATTAATTGGAGGGGGCAGCAAGAGGGTACAGGAAGCTCTTCCAGGGGCTATTACTGAACAAAACAAAAGGACTTGATAAAAATTTGATATTTGATTTTGATAAAAAAAAATTGAAATTTGATAAACAGGACAATGAAAAGTCTCAAGACAGCTCTAGGCTGCTGGCATAAGCCCGGGGGCAGATGACAGCCCCATTCATTGAAACTGGGAAAAGGGCCCGGTTGGAGGAAGAAGGTCACATCATGTCACCAAGAGGAATTACTATTTATAGAACCACAATCTGTGAATTCTGTCAACAAAGGTAGCGGAAATAATAAAAATACATTGGATTGGGCCCAAACTGCAAATCTGGAGTGAGAAGCAGCCCTGGGTGTCCTGGCTCCACCCTGTTCCTTAAGTCATCACTGGAAGTTACAATAAAATCTGCCTGGATACGTGCCCTGGATCTTTGTGCAAAGGTGATATGTGGTAGATGCTGAAGTCCATCCGAAAAGCCAGGCTGTGTTGATCAGATGCACAAGGGAAGTAAAGCTATTCAAAGCACATTCGCTTGGCAACACTAAAGTAAGCTGAAGGTATATGTAAATTTCAGGATTTTTGAAAAAAAAATCATTAAGTAATAGTCTTACCACATAACAGAACTGGTAGCCTTTCAAAGAAACTGCTGAATTGCCAGCAGGAATAGGCTCATTAGGCCCTTTTTTTTTTTTTTTTTTGGTACTGGGGATTGAACTCAGGGGTACTCGACCACTGAGCCACATCCCCAGCCCTATTTTGTGTTTTATGTAGAGACAGGGTCTCACTGAGTTGCTTAGCGCCTCACTGTTGCTGAGGCTGGCTTTGAACTCGCGATTCTCCTGTCTCAGCCTACCTAAGTGCTGGGATTACAGGCTTGCGCCACCGCACCCGGCTTCATTAGGCCCTTTTTACCACCCACCATTCCTTCCAAAACAGAGAACTTACAGAGTCACCCAACAGTGGATTTGAACAATTTATTATATCTCCCTGACACCTGGGTTTCATTTGGTCTGAGACACTGTCACTGTCAGACTTGATAATATAGACTGTACTAAGAAAGGAACTTATGACCTAGTAATCCTATAGGTGTAAAATGAACGGTCTTCATAAACTAGGAGATTATGGATGTACTTTAAAATCCTAAATCTACAATCCATATATACAGGAATTCATCTAAAGTAAGAGATGATGTTAAAATAGCTTTACCACTAGCATCCTGCTTTATCCTTCTATAGGAAAGTAATTTTCCAGAACTAAAATCTCATGGTTTCCCTGAGGTAAGAATGATTGACAAGATTTTGCACTGCAGATGGCTGAGCAGATGCACATGCAGGTATGATACCTTGCTGCAGACAACTGGCCAATCAGGGAGGAGCTGAGAATTGCACTCGGAGGCAATTATAAATTCTACCCAGGGAGATTAGAAATCCAACTTGTATAGAATGGTCCCATTTTCAACCACTTTGGAATGCAGAATTAGGACATCCTTACACATAATCGGGTATTGTCCACATCTACAACTAATATTCCCACCCCTATGAGTAGCACAAGGAGCTCCAATTGAAGAAATCCTTTGTTTAAACAAAATTAGGGGAGAAGAGCACAGTCTGTGGAGACAAACATACCTACTATTGAATCCTTGCTCTACCTGTGAAAACATAGGCAAATAGCTTAACCTCACTAAGGTGCAGGTTGCTCCCTAGAGTATGATATAATAGCCTCCTTTGCAGGAATCCTGCAAGTATAAATGAGGCAAGAATACTAAGTGCATACTTGGCATACTGCAAAAATAAGAGTATTTTTAATTCATAGAATTGCAAGCATCAGTGACTTGCAAATTATGACATAAAGCATTTCATTGTCCCTTAGATCAGAATAGGACACAGCACAATGAATTTTGAAAAGTCCTTCCAAAGTAGAATATGTAACTTGATAATTTTGGAGTTAAAATAATCAGCTACAGAAATGATATTTCTTTGAATTCTCCTAATTAGTCTTTTTAAAAGATGATAAATTATTTGCTATATTCTAAAATACATGTGTTAGTCAGCTTTTAATCACTGTGACAAAATACCTGAGAAAAACAATTTAAAGGAGGAAAGATTTGTTTTGGTTCACAGTTTCAGAGGTTTCAATCCATGGTCAGCTGACCCCATTACTTTTAGGTTCTGGAGTGAGGCAGATCATGACAGAAGGGTGTAGAAAAGCAAAATGTTTCTCACTTCATGGGCAGCTGAGAAGCAGAGAGAAGGAGAGAAAGAAAGAAAGAAAAGAAGGGGCTGGGGACAAGATATAGTCTCCAAGTACTCATAGCCCCAAGGGCCCATTCCCTTCAACTAGATCTCACCTTTGACAGTCTTTATCACTTTCCAGTAGTCCAGTGGGCTATGAACTCATCAGTCCACTGAAGAAGTCAGAGTCCTTATGATTCAGTCACTTTCCAAAAGCCTCATTAACATTGCTGCATTAGGGATGCCTTAATCTTCAATACATGAACCTTTCGGGGCCTCCCAGACCCAAACTATAACAATGTTATCATGCAAATTTTGATATTTAAATTAATTACCCTATCTTCCATATTAATCCTATACTCCTTGGTGGGGTTCTCTGCCTGCTTCTAAGAAGCATAATGCAGAAGAAACAAGAATATCAGAGCCAGATGTGGTTTAGGGAGTTGAATTTCAGACCAACATGTTAAATGGGCAAGTAAATTACTCCTGTAGGCCTTAGTATTTCCATATGTATACTTAGAATAAAATAATTTTCTTCACAAGGTTTGTTTCCACTCTCTGTCCTCCCTCCTACACCTCAGTATGTCACAGTCTTCTCAAGTCTCTAAAACCATAGAGATACTGTTTTAGAAATCATTTTAAATATTTTCATTGAGATTAATGCCTGGCACCACAGTAGAGACTGAAATACTAAAAGATAATTTCATGTCAAGATTTTAAAAGAAAATGTTCATGGTGAGATCTGAC
>PVHX01006203.1:0-103379 GCA_004024805.1 Geosciurus inauris
TTTTGGTACCGGGGATTGAACTCAGGGGCACTTGACCCCTGAGCCACATCCCCAGCCCTATTTTGTGTTTTATGTAGAGACAGGGTCTCACTGAGTTGCTTAGTGCCTCGCCATTGCTGAGGCTGGCTTTGAACTCGCGATTCTCCTGTCTCAGCCTCCCTAAGTGCTGGGATTACAAGCGTGAGCCACCGCGCCCGGCACTTGAACTCCATTCTGCCAGCCAGGCACAGAAGCCCAGGGAGGCCAGGCCAAGCCACCTCTGCTGAGGCCTTGGCCTCCACAGCCCAAAGACAGGACAGGACTGAGGAGCGAAGCCAAGGGGTGGGCAGGGTCCCCTGAGTGCGTGCGGCCCTGCCCCACAAGGTCTGGGTCCTGGCGAGCATTTGCTGTGGGCACCGGCCAGTGGCCTGGGTACCCACTCACCTGGTGGGACAGAGCATTAGCCTGCCTGGCTGCCATCTGCTGCTCATAGTATGCGTCCCCAAACACGCTGCCCAGAGTGGAAGAATGCTGCAGACAGAAGAGAGGCCTACTGTGGTCACAGCCCCTGAGACCGGGCAGGGGTGGGCCCAGGGCCTGTCAGGAAGCTGGTGGCTCCCAGTGCCCGGCTGGATAGGGAGAAAGGGCCCTGGAGTTCCCGGAGGCTGCCTGGGACACAGAAGGCTGGTGACGATGTTTGTCCTGGGGTTCTTGGGTGTGCCCCAGTCCTGGGTTGTCTCTGCACCCTAATAACTCCCTAAAGCACCGTCTCCCAACTCCCCTTGAGCTGGGTGTGGGAGACCCCACTTCCATCATAGAGAAGGTGGGGGCTGCTGCAATGAGACGTCTAGAAGCCCCAGAGGTGAGCCTGGAAGAGGGGCCAAGATGGAAGGCGCTTGGACGTTACATTCAGGACAGAACGTGTGCTTGGGGACCCCTGACAGGCCCCCAGGAAGACAGGAGACAGGCCACACACACTTGGACAGGACGATGCACAGAGCTGGCCACAGGCTGAGCGAGCACAAACGTGAGCAGAGAGAGGACCGAGGCCTGTGCAGGGAGGCCATCCTGCTGTGTTCCTGTCTCAGCCAGACCTACTCTCACAGGCAAGGGGCAGGCGCTGTCCCTGGGAGGGGAGCAGGGGCTGGGGGACTCATGGGTGGTGGGAATGCTGGAGACGGGCACTTGGCACCCACACCAAGGAGACAGGAGACAGAGCCTGGCTGGGCCATGGAAGGAAAAAGAATGGCCATGCAAGTGGCCAAGTCACACCCAAGGCCCCTGACCACAAGGCCAGGGACAGCCCCGAGCGACCTTGCCAGAGGCCCAGCCGCACCTCAAGGCCAGGAACCCCAGCCTGCTTCTACCTCTGTAGGCCAGGGTGCTCGAGGAGCCTGTGGAACGGGTGCCCAGCACACGACGTCCGAGACCCTCTCCACAGACCAAAGGCCCTGGAGGCCTGGCCCTTGGGCTCCTCGTCTGAGCTCTGCTTGGGGAAGATCCCTAGGTGCTGGGACAACCCAGAGCTTGAACTTGGGGCCTTGGTCCCAGAGAGCGTTGATGGCAAACCCCCAGCACCCCCCAGGGGTCAGTGGGCCAAGAGCAAAGACAGACAGACGTCCACTCTGACTGCAGGGGTTGCCGTGATGGAGAGTTAAAACTGGGAATCGAAGGAAGAGAACTGAGTGGCGGGCACCTGTGAAGCCCTGGAGCCCACGGCTTCGAGCTGGGCTGAGCTCGCGGCAGAGGCCACCTGGCCTGCCCAAGGCCACCTGGCCTGCCCGAGGCCCCAACTCCACCCGGCACAGCCCCAAACCACCCCACCCCACGGCCCGGCTCCGCAGAGGGGCTGTGGGACCGCGGCTGCTGCCGCCTAATGAGAGAGACGCGAAGAGTGTGGGCTTTACCCCAGCTCACTGAGGCTGGGGGCAGGTGCTGGGTGGGACTGGGCTTCTAAGATGATGCCTGATCTGTCCCTGTGACCCTGGACTTGGGCAGTGCACACTGGGAGCTGAAGGCCAAGGTTTCTCTTGTGAGGCTACCCATGAGGGTGTGCCAGAGCATCAGCTCCCAAGGGAGAGGTCAAATCCCAGCTGCCTGGGGCCAGGGCCTGGCTGGGACAGACAGGTGTTTAATTGAGGACGGAGGTGGCAGGTGTGGGCAGGGCAGGGTGGGGTAGCCTGGGGTGGCCCAGGCCCATGGATCTGATGTAGTACCTGCCTGGCACCTTCTGCTCCTGGAGACCCTGACCCTCTTGTCTCTGGCGGGGGCCACTTCCTCTGGAGACACCTGCTTCCCATACCAGCGGACACCAGACAGGCCTGATGAGCCAGCAACACGCTCGCCACCCAGCTGGACCAAAGTGCTTTGGTTGGTAGCAAAGAACTGACTCCCTCCAGGGAGAAACCTACTGACCCCTAAAACCCCTCTTGCCCTGCCCAGCACACGAGGAGGTTACTCAGAGAGTGGGCAGCCCAGCTGCTGGGCCCCACTTGCCTGGAATGGCATCTCTAGTCCCTCCCCACTGCGGTGCCACATGACGAGACCAGATATATTACGAGAGCTCAGTGCAGTGTGGATGGAATGGGGATATGTGGTCACCAGGCTGACCAGGTGTAACTCGAGGTCACCACTATCCTGCCACCGCCTGTGGAGCAGGGGTTGTGGGCAGGAGTCCCAGCAGGACCCCTGGCTAAGGGGGAGGATGATGCATTCATGTGGTCCCCAGAGCTGGGGACAGGGCCAGAGGCCTTGCCCTCCCTGTCTTGGCCACCTCACAGATGTCCCCCAGGACAAAGGAGTCTGACTTCATTTCTGCAGGGTCCCCCTGGAAGAAAGCCAGCTCTGCTGGCCTCAGCCAGGAAGGCGGGCCTATCACCCCTCTGCCAGGGACAAGGGGACAATTTCATGGCCTTGGGCACTGCAGTGGCTTCCAGGACATTTTGGGGGTGAGGGGTCCCCTGATGGAAGTTCTGGATGGAATATGGGGTCTGCTGAAGCCAAGACCACACCAGAGCTACGTATGAACAGAACCACCTAAGCAGGGAGCCCGTGCCAGGTGGAGAGGTGGCTGGCCACTTGCACAGGCTGAGCAGGACCGCGGGATTCTGAGGCACCTAGACTGGGCGGGGGCACGTCACAACTGCACCCAGCTGGCAGGAAAACCTGCGTCTGATGGACGAAGCCACACCTTGCTCTGTCACCTGGAGCTTGGACTAAGCCTCAGTCTGCTTATAGATGGGGACAGAGGTGCTCAGGACCTGGACTAGGGCCTAGCAGCCAAGAGCCACGGCTTCCTGCAGGGTGGAGGGGAGACAGGGCTGAGAAGCTGGGGCTCCCGCTGCGGAAGGCCAACTCAACTGTGCCCCAAAGGGGACCCCCCACCTCCAGGAGCCTTGAAGCACGAGGCTGCAGGGGGGCCGGGCCTGGGTCCACGCTCTCCACCACACACTACAGTGCATTCTGAGGGCCTAAGGACACTGAGAGAGTCGTCACTGAGTCCCTTGGGGGGGTGACCACTACAGCCACTGCTAATGTGACAGGCTGGAATGAGGAAGCCCCGCTATCCCTGGTAGGCCTGGCGGAGACCAGGAAGGGCCTGTGGGGTGGAGGCAGCCCATCCTCCTCCACCGTGGCCGGGGTGGCGTCCATCCCCAGGGCCGCCTGGTGCAGCCTGGTGCGCACAGCTCTGGTCTCGTGGAGGGGATGAGATGGGATGCGGTGAGCAGGGCACAGGCAGTGGGTGAGGCACACGGGACACGAGGCGAGGCTGGAGTGGGCCAGGCGGGGAGGCCGTGTCCCTTACCTGTGGGGAGCTCCCCGGGGAGAAGCCTTGATTGGAGACAGGCGAGGTGGGAGACTGGTTGGCCGGGGAGCCCGCGCTAGTGCGGTACTGCTGCAGAGCCGGCGCCTACGACGACAGACAGGTCAGGACCGCAGCCGAGCTCCCTGAGCGTCCATCTTGGCTTCCTGGGAGTGGCTTGCCCTCTGAGCTCCCAGCAGGCCCCCACCGTGGGTGCCAACACACAGGTGGCCAGAGGGCCCCAGGCATCCCTGAGCTGCGTCCGAGCCTGAGATCTGGGGGGACTGACCTCCAAACCCACGTGCACACACCCACACACACCTGCACTCGTCCGCTCACACCCAGCCACACACAATCCATGTAGTACCCACCTGTGCTCACACCACACACGCGCACCTGCCCATCTGAGCGCACACACCCTCACACACGGGGCGAAGCCAGGCAGGGCGGGCAGCACGGGCCCCTGCTCCTCACTGCCTGCAGCTGTGCACCCCAGGTCAGCAGGGGGCAAGTCTGCCCCCCACCCCACCCCGCTTCACCGGGACTGACAGGAAGGCTGTCCCTGGGCATGCCACAGGCTCCCAGCACCATGTGGTCACCACTGCGGGCCTTCCTGGGACAAGCCTGCCTGGATTATGCCAGCTGAGAGACCTCTGAGGGACAGCTACTTCCTTGAGCCAAACGACCACCATGGCCCAGACCCAGTGGAGGTAGCGCAGGCCGGGGTAGGACCTCGATTTAGACCCCACTCTGGTCCTGATCCAGCCTGGCCATGTTGTGTCTCTCTAGGCGAACCGCCTAACTTCTCTGAGCCTGTGGCCTTGTGCCCCAACACTGCTTCATCTCCATTTTCTCAGTGGCCCTTTTTAAGGAGTCTGAGGCAGGGCATTGAGTCCAGGTGGGACAGGTATGGGTGACAGAGGAGCCAGCAAGGTCACTTGAGATGACCAGCTTGGGCCTCCTTGGAGCAGGCAAGGAGAAAATGACCAGAAATGATCCTCACTCACTGAATCTGTACAGAAACTCAGAGGTCACCCGAGCCTGTGCCCAGTGAAAACCAGCAGACCCTGGGGTGGGACCTGTCTTTCCCTAGTGGGTGCTAGGTGGTCAATGTCCTGACTGAAGAGCCCTGAGAGAGGCTGTCTCTGCATCTGATGGGGACATTGTGCTTCCAGTGACTGCCAAGCTCCCAAGCAAGGCCTCAACATCTGCTGTAATTCCTCCAGAGGAAAAGCCTGGGCCATTTGGGGGCCCTGACACAGCAGCTTGGGAATGCAGGTCCCCATAGCCGGGTCACCTGGTTCACACAGGTCAGGTCTGCCTATTCTCTGCAGAGCACGAGGTTGAGACATTCAGCCTGGGGCCGGTAGACAAGGCTTGAGGGGGAGGGCTCACAGTGTCCCAAACCTGGTCCTAAATTGAACTGTGACCCCTCCCCCCATTACCAGAAAGGTCTGGGGCACAGGGGTTAAAACAAGCAAGTCCCAGCATTGGCTGAGGCCTGGCCCTGGGCAGGGCGTGCCTTGGTCTGGGCTGAGGCTTCTGGCCCCAGGTGCTGTGCTGCAGGGCTCCGGCTCCAACCTGCCTCCACCTGAGCGCAGCTTCCAGAGTTCTGTTCCCCAGGCCAGAGGAAGCCCAACTGTGGCACCTCCCAGAGGGCCGGGCTCCCAGCGGGGGTGGGGGCAGAAGCAGGAGTGCTGGCAGTCAAACATGAGGGGGCCACCTGGAGAGGAGTGGGCGGTGGGGACCTGCTCAGGCCTCGGCTTCCTCAACTTCAGCTTAGTAGTCCATCCCCCCACCCACCCCGCGGAGCGCCTGGCTAGGCCAGGTCCAGGGCAGGGTCTGCTGCTATCCTGACCCCCACAGACACAGTCAGGTGGCCCCACCGTCCCGCCCCGCCCAAAGGGGCCTGCTGCAGCCCCAGGCTCCTCCTCCATGAGCCCCCCAGCCAGGCCCTGCAGGACCGTCCTGGGCTTACCGAGGCGATGTCAATCCCCATCGATGGTTGGCCCGGGTTCTCTGGGGGGGACTGGGGGAGAGAGGACGGTACCGTGACCGCGAGTGGGGGCAGCTGCGGCCCCCGCGTCAGACTGGCGCTTGGCATCAGAGGGCCGCCCGGGGGTAGGCCAACGGGCACCTGAGGAGGTGGCGGGGGCGGCTGCTGTTGGGATGCAGGCGGTGGAGGCGGCGGGGGCTGGGGCTGAGGCGGGGGCGGCTGCTGGGAGCCGGCCTGCGTGAAGAAGGCGTAGGGCAGTTGCTGCTCCAGAGACAGGGCGTCCATGGCCACGGCCTGGGGAGGAGAGGGCATTAGGTGGAGGTACAGGGACCTGTTCCCTGAAGGCCCCCACAAACTGGTGTCCTTATAAGGACTAGGGAAGGAACCTCATGGGGTCTGCCCCTGGACTGGGTGCTCCCAACAAGGAGAATGTTGGGGGTCCTCGGGAGGGTAGACCTTGCCCAGGGCCCACCCTGCCCTACAGTCTTGTCCACTCTAGGGAGCCTGAAAAAGGTGGGGGTTACGGAGACACTGGGGCAGTCACTGGGCCAAGGCCAGCTCAGGTCCTTGTCAGAACTGGCAAGAGGAAAAGCAGCAGAGGACAATGGTGGTATTTGAAAATTTTGTGTAGAAACTCTGCCCTGGGGCCACCTGGGGGAAGGCCCAGGAGCTACAGGATGCAGGCACTTAGCATGCCCCGCCTCCAATAAGCAGTGGGGGTTCCAGAATTAAAATAAAGGGGCGAGAGCCTCGTGTGCACACCTGTAATCCCAGCACTTAGGGAGGCTGAGACAGGAGAATCGCGAGTTCAAAGCCAGCCTCAGCAATGGCGAGGCGCTAAGCAACTCAGTGAGACCCTGTCTCTACATAAAACACAAAATAGGGCTGGGGATGTGGCTCCGTGGTCGAGTGCCCCTGAGTTCAATCTCCAGTACCAAAAAAGAAAAAAAAACAGATAAACAAAATAAAGGTATTGTGTCCACAACTAAAAAAAAAAAAATCTAAAAATTAAAAAAAAAAAAAAGGAATTAAAATAAAGTTCCAAAAAGGAAAGAGGCAGGAGGCCCAGAATCAAGACCAGCCAGTCCACAAAGACACAGCTGTAGGAGCCAGCCAGGGCCCTGTGTATCCTGACCAAGTAAGACACCCTGATAAGCAGACAGGCATGTGGTGGCAACCCGGTCCAGGCCAGGCAGCAGGAGAGGGACTACTGTGACTCACTGAAGGTGGACACTGCCATTGTGGACATGTTAAAAACAAAACAAAAAGTTCTCTATAGGGGATTACAAACAACAGGAGCTGGGGGTGTAGCTCCCTTAGAGTGTTTGCCTAGAGTGCTGGGGGCTGGGGTCCAGCCCGGGACTAACAAAACAAAACATGGAATAGACAAATTCCTAGAAAGACACAAAATACCAAAAACAAACCGAGAAGGAACAGGAAAATCTGTATTGTAAGGAAGGAGACTGAACCAGTCATTAAAAACCTCCCACTGAAGACAGACCAAGAGGCAAGCGGTTTCAGTGGCGAGATGCACTGAATTTTACCAAAGATTCTGAACAGGAATTGAAAAGCTTCTTAAACTCTTCCCCCCACCCCCAAGAAAAAGGAGGAAACAATTCCTAACTCACCCTACAAGGCTGGATTTATCACGTCAAAGAGAGGTGACCAAAGATACTAAAATCAGAAATGAAAATGGTATGTCCCTGCCGACTTCACAGGAATAAAAAGGATCACAAGAATATTATGAGGGCTGGGGCTGGAGCTCAGTGGTAGAGCGCTTGCCTAGCACACGTGAGGCACTGGGTTCGATCCTCAGCACCACATATAAATAATAAATGAATACAATAAAGATCCATCAACTAAAAAAATTTTTTTAAAAAAGAGAATATTATGAAAATTTACAACAGTAAGCTGGATAACCAAGAGGGACAGATGCACACCAACTATGAAAAACAGATGGAGCCATGTGGCAAACTGGAAACCTAAAAACCAAACTTGCTAACCGCTTTATGAGGGAAAACTCAACTAGAGCACAAAGAAGGAAAGCAGTCTAAGGAAGACTGCTCCCCACCACCCCTGGCATGAGCTCCACCATCGCATCTGACAGGCACAGGGGCTCTCAGATCACTTTCACGTTTTCTGTGTGTTTGAAAACTAACAAGGAATCCTCCTGGATTCCACAGCCCCCTGAAGGTGAAGGGGCCTCTTGGAGTTGAGCCCTCACCTTCCCCACCCACCTCACCCTCGCACCTGAGTGATGGGTGACAGTGGGGACAAGGTGGGCGACACCTGCTGGGCCTGCTGTCTCCTCGCCTCTGTGCTCAGGGACAGGGGGCTGACGCCAGCAGGCCGGTGTTGTGGAGAGGAGCCTGGAGTGCTCATCCCTAGAAAGGAAGAAGGGAGGCAGGGAGGATGGTGTGAGGGAGGCCAAAGACACACACCCACGGTCATGCTGCATAGGGACAGCCCAGGTGCTCAGACAGAAGCCAGTGGGCACTTCCCAACGGCCAATCCTGGGGTGTGTGTCCCTCCACGGCCCTGTCCCTGATGACTCTGGGGTCCCTCAGTTCAGCATGGCTATCTTCCTCTTGCCCTCCCAGTTAACTCCACAATCCCTCCATGAGGGGTGTGACCCACAGGCTCACTCGGCATTTCCCCACTCCTGGTCCCCGGGTAGGCATGTGACCAGGCTGATTCAATGAGCCTGCCTTGGGATTTTGGATGGAAATTCCAGGAAGGGCTGTCTGTGATGGGGGGCATACACCCACATAAGGCAAAGATCCGCCAGCTGAAGAGCTGAAAGCGAGAGGCAGGAACTGAGTCCCCTCCAGCCACAGTGGTATTTCCTGGCCTCAGACAATCAATCTTTTTTTTCCTTGCTGAGGTGGGCTCAGGTGAGTCAGCTTCAAGCCTGGCTGTGCTGCTGCTCTCCTCCTGCTGCTTCACGAGCAAGTCCACTCCCCCAGCAGCCCCTTGTGGCTCCATGATGTCCCACATCCACACACCACAGCGCTCCCCAGCAGGCCACCTGATTCCCTCACATGCTCCCCGTCCCTGCAGGTGCTCCTGCCAGGAGCCCGCAGCTGGCCCCTTCCTTCTCCCTGGCCTCCAGGGCCCTCGCCCTGAGCAACGTGATCCCTGGACACCACTGTGGTGAAAGAGCAAGTCAGATGGAGTACAAGGTGGCAGCAGTTCGGGCCTGCTGGGCTACCCTGGGCACCACGCCAGGCGCACAGCAGGCTCTGGATGAGAGGGGAACCCTGGGGCCCAGCCTGACCCACATCCACCCCTGACACTCAGCTTGTCAGTGAGATGGAGATGGTAACAGCTGTGCTCAGGTTCACTGTGAAGCCCCACCGAGGTCACAAGCAGGCTGTGCAGTCTGGCCTGCAGCCAAGCCTGGGTGAAACTGCCTGACTCACCCCGGGAGATCCCGGCCCATCCTGCCCAGGGCACCAAATCAACTGTGTTCTGGCAGATGGGGTGGCGGGTTTATGGGTCTGTGGGAACACACCCAGGACATGCCAGGAGATGACAGGCAGTCTTCCCCATGCCCAGGGCAGCAGCTCACTGGGGCAAGCTTGGTCATGCCTGCACCTCCCCCGGACGCCCTGCTGGCTCCGCTCAGCCTCACGGAGAGCGGGCGGGGCTAGCAGCGCACAGATCCTGGGCATCAGGAACAATGACGTCATGGGGACATCAATGACAGCCCAGGCGGGCGGAGTCTGGGATGCACCTGCTTGGAGCAAACTAGGAGTCGGACCCCAGGCCACCCTGTTGTCTTTGAGCACCACCTGTCTTGTACGTCTGGTGGGGCCAAGGGACACTAGGTGCTCAGGTCAGGAGCAGACATCAGGGCTCAGAAAGGGGCAGCAGCACATGCTTAGGAGCTTGCAGGAGGTGGACATGGGGTCTGTGGCTCATCTGCAGTGCAGAACACCAAGCTGCTGTTACTTGCCTCCTGACTTCAAGAGAAGCTGGAAATCAACATTCTCACACCAACTTGCCTGATCTTTAAATGTTGATCTGAAGTAAAACACACACACAATCATGTGCCACACAAAGCACACCACCAGCTGCTTTGGCCTTCGCTGCCCACTTCCAACATCTGTCCCGAATACAAGAGCCTTTAATTCTCTGCTGGGCTGCCAGGCAGGTGCCGGGCCTCACACAGGGTGGCCACCAGCCCTGGAGAGGCCAGTCTGGCCAGCAAGGCAGATGAAGTATCTTGCTGTTCTGTGCCTTTCAGCGACCTGGCTCACCTCTGGAGCAGGAGTACAGCTAGCTAGAGGGGAGTTCTGGGGCCAGCAGGCAGGAGCACTGCCAGGAGGGCGGGCTGGGAGGGCCAGGTGGCAGGAGCCCGCCCTGTGGCACGCAAGCCCTGCTGGCAGGCGTGGCCACCCTCAGAGCTGTGCCAGGAAGGGCCCCAGGGCCTGCCTCCCCCAAGACCTGGCAAGCAGCCAGGACACAGCTTTTGTAAATGTGAGGCGACGGGGCTGCACCCCTGCCTCTTCTTCTCTGGGGGCTGGCCGCAGGGCTGGCCATGGGGCCGTGAGGGGGCAGACACGTGTGTGTGCCAGCGGCCAGCAGCTCAGCTTTATTTTTTAAAAAGGCACCCAGAAAGCAAAGTCCCTGCTAGGGGAGCTGCTGGAGCAGCAGGTCCACAAACAACCGCACATGTGTCAGGCATTCCTGGGCCCATGCTACCGGGCAGGCGGGCCGGGGTCTTGGGCCCCCGCCCGGCCGCTCGCGCCGTCTCTGATCTTCACATGTGCTGTTTTCCTGTGCTTGTTTAGACTGGGCGCGAGCTGGAGGTGTGTGGCTCCCAGGCAGGCTCTGGGGGACTGCCAAGGACCCTCAGACAGCAGAGGGGAGAGGGCTCTGGAGTGGGGAGAACGGGTGTGGGAGGGTGGTGGCTTCTGCATGAGGTGGGGTGGGGGCTCTGGCAGCCCCAGAGCTGACCTTTGGATTTTATTTTGCACAGGCACGTGCAGGCAGGCGCCACCCGTCTGGCCAGGTCTCTCGGGTGGGGGAGCTCAGTGGCAGGGAGCCTGCCTAGCGGAGGACAGACCTTGGTTCTGTGCCCAGCAGCGTGTGCATGTGCCTGCGTGCGCGTACACACACACACACACACACACACACACACACACACACACACACACACGGCATCATCTTGCCCGCCCCTTGCTCTGCTGGCACCTGCAACAGGAGCAAGCGGGGCCTTCCTGCCCGCCTCTCCTCCTAGCATCGCCCTGGCTCCCAGGCTGATCACTGTCTCCCTGACATCTCTCTGCAAAGCACCCAACGAGATTCCCACTCTCTCAGGCCCCGAACCCCTCCTGAGAGCCCCTTCTCCCAGGGCAGCCAGGACTCTGCCAAACATGCGTTTTAGCGTGTGATGCTCTCATGGAAAAGCCTCTATGGAGCTGCCGCTGAACCTGGGGTGGAGGCAGGATGGGCTGGTGGACGGGGAGTGTTGGCTTGCTCTATGGCTCTGGGTAAGGACAGGGCTTGTGTGATCCATACCTGCAATGTGCCCCACCCCCCAGAAGCCCTCCTGCCTGTCCTACCACCTGGGGCATCTCCTCTCTGGAAGTCAAGATGCTTGCCCCAGATGCAAACCCACACTCCAGACAGCAAACAAAGGGTACAGGTGTCATGGCAGGGACTTGGGAGATTGAGGCCCAGCACAAGAAAAGCTGAAGAACATGTGGCAATGCTAAGAGCAAATACAGAGAAGCGGTGCAGCAAGAGAGGTCAGGGGCAGTCTGAGCAGAAGGTGGGTAAGGCAGGAGAAGCACAGGATCAGGGCAGCACGTGCAAAGGCCCTGAGGCAAGTTCATCCAGCTGTGGGGCAAGGCAGGGGGATGAGTAGGAGGGTAGAGGGTGATCCTGACTCCAAAGGTTTTATGGGGAGGGAGGGTCCCAAGCAGAGGTGGGTTATGGGCTGACAGTGTTCTGGGTTGGAGAAGGGGCTAGGGGACGGGGCGAGGCAAGTAAGGAAGAGAAAGGGTCTAAGTTGGGGCAGGTCTTGATGGAAGGGCTGACAGGTCATGCATTTAATAAAGGAGGGGTGTGTGTGGGAGAGGGAGGGAGTGAGGGAGGGAGGGAGGCAGGAGAGGGCAGAGGAGTTAAGGGGGTAACTCCACAGTCCTCAGGGAGCCACCAGTGGACAATCCCCAGAACAACAAGGATGGAACAAAGCTGGGAGCTCCCGGGACAGGGAAGAGCCTGTGGGACAATCCCACGGACCAAGCCAGGGGAGGAGTGGGTGTGAGGTTCAGGGCCGGAATGAAACGTGATGGGAGGAGCAGTCAGACCCATTTCTGTGCCACCCCCGGGGCTCTGCTCCTAGGCTGCCCAGCCTCTGAAGCCTGAGCACCACTCAGTGCCCTCGGAGCTGCACTCCAGCCCTGGAGGCAACGTGCACCCCTGCCCCCACCTTGCCCAGGCTGGGGGTGGGGAGGGGTGGCTTCCCTGTCCGGTCAGCCTGGCAATGCTGAGCCCCTGCGGCAGGCGTGTCACCCTCAGCTCCACCCTCCAGGTGCCTGGCACTGAGGACACAACTGTTAGGCTATCGTCTGAAAGCACAGGCCACCCTCAGGAGAAGTCGCCGCAGGGAGTGAAGCGCCGGGGCGCCTCGAGCTTGGGGCCATGCTGTGGGCCCTTACCCTGGCCGGCGCCACCGATGCCCAGGTGCGTCAGGTTGGCGGCGAGGTTGCCGGTGCTGCCGGAGCTGCTCAGCGCGGGGAAGGTGGGCTCCTCGGGGTCCAGAGGGGTCGGGAGGGGGGAGGGGAAGTGGATGCTGGTCAGGTCGGGCAGGGAGCCGCCCGTGCTGTGGGGGGCAGGGATCAGGGCTGCAGTGTTTTCCTGGTCGGCGGATGGGAAGATGCTGGGGGAAGGCCAGACAGGGGCAGGAGGTGAGGCCTGGGGACAGTGGCCAGCCGACCGGCCAGGTTGCCCCCAGAAACTACGGCAGGGACAGGAGGGGGCTATCAGGAGAAAACTAGCAGGTGCAAAATCAGTCCTCAGTCAGGTGCTGCCATGCTCATACGAGGACTGGTGGCGCACCTCCAGCAGGACCTCCGGAAGCAGCCTGCCCCCAGGCGGGGAAAAGGGGACAGTGGGGACAGCATTTTCTGTTCCCCAGGGAGGGCTGTCCTGTCCAGGGACAGGGTATGTCCAAGGAGGCTCTGCCTTGGGCAGCAAGGGGCTGGAACTGGACCAAGACAGGGCTTGCTGGGTGGCCACTGTGGCGTCCCTCACCAGGATGTGCAGGCTTATGGCGGTGGGGATCCTGGGGCTTCCACAGAGCCCCAGTGGCCGAGGGTGTGTGGGCAGGCCCTGCGGAGACTTACTTGATCCCGGGCACCTCACAGGATTTGGGCCTGGACCCCGTCTGAAAGAGAAGACAGCAGGAGCTGAGCCAGCACCCCAGGGCCTCTTGGCGTACACCGCCTCCTTGGGGCACGGCCGACCTGCCCGCAAGAGTCAAGAGTCACTCTGTGAGCACCAAGCTTACTGGGGACCACAGAATACCACAGATGACATCAGTGTCCCCAGAGGGTAGAGGGGCCGACCCCAGAGGAAGCCAAGCCACAAGTCAAGAGTTGTGTGAGAAGCTGGGAGCGGTGGGCAAGCCTGTAATCCCAGCACTTAGGGAGGCTGAGACAGGAGAATCGCGAGTTCAAAGTCAGCCTCAGCAACGGCGAGGCACTAAGCAACTCAGTGAGACCCTGTCTCTACATAAAACACAAAATAGGGCTGGGGATGTGGCTCAGTGGTCGAGTGCCCCTGAGTTCAATCTCCAGTACCAAAAAAAACAAAAAAAGAGTCACATGAGGAAGATCTTCTCACAGGTCCCCACCACAGCTCCTGCCCTTGGCAGGGTAAGGGCAGTTCCCCTCTGGCTGGTTGGTTGGCGGGGGGCACAAAGGTGACATGGTGCCTTGTCAGAGAAGGCATCAGGGCAGAGTAACTGCCAGCTCCTTATGTCCCCCAGGGCTTTCCATGGCAGTATGCTGTCAGTGCAGCTGAAATGTTGCTGCGGCCTGGGCGCTCAAGGCTGAGTGCTCACAGAGCTTCTCCCCTCTAGACTGCCCCTGGACCGAGGCAGCTGGGGTGCCTGCAGCAGGGGCACTTTTGCTTGGTGGCCATGGGGCGAGTCCATGAGCAGCCACCAACCTCTGGGGACTGGGTTGGCCTGAGTGCAAAGCCGTGAAGGGTACCAGGTCAGGAAGACTGAGGTGGGCTAGACCAGAGGCCTCAACACTGTCCAGAGGCCACCACCTCTCCTTCTGCGCGGACCTGTCCTCCAGGGACACCTCAAAGGTATGGCCTCCACCCGGTCCCAAAGCACTTGTTTGCCATACGGCAGCCACGCTCTCATGTGCCAGGGTTTGGGAAGCCTCCGGGGTGACGCCAGCTTCACTGCTTGGCTAGGGACACCTCCAGAACACGTGGACCGTAGCAGGGAGGGAGAAACCCCACCTTGGCTCAGGCCCTCCATATGGCACAGCCCGCAGTGGCCCTTGAAGTCAAGGCCACAGCCCTGCCCTGCTGCCTGAGGGCCTGGACAGTCAGCGATGGAGGAGGAAATCGTGACCACAGCAACAGGACCGCTGTGCACCGCGAGGGTCTCCTGGGCAGGGCAGCACCGCTCTGCTCCGCCACCTTCGGAGCCCCTCCAGCTCCCCTGCAGGTTGGCCCCAGGGAGCGGGTGCCCAGGAAAATGTCTGGGCAGCAGGACTGTTTGCTCCTCTGTGAGCGGAGGACACTTCTGTCAGCTGAGAGAGGAGCCTGCAGGACCCGGGGAACTGAGGCTGCGTGCAGGGTTCCCAAGACTCGTACTTCTGACCTCGATGGGCATAACCAGAGTCCAGTCTGAGAGATGCCTCCAAGCGAGTCACGTTTGCTAATTCCGTGTCTGCTGCCAGGGCCTTGGGCAGACACTACTGGCTGAGCTCTCAGGGATGCCAGGTGAGAAAGGCATGCTCGCTGGCATAGGGCGGCTCTGCCCTGGAGCCCACACCTCTGGTAGCAGTGGTGATGGGGAGACTGCAGGCTGAGGCCAGCAAGCGTTAGGCCTCTGCAGCAAATGCCTGCAAAACAGGTTTCTATGGGCCAGGGGCTCCGAGTCCTAGAGCAGACGTTCACTCCATTACCAGATGTCTGCATGGCACATGGGCACCAGCTTTCTTTCTTTCTCTTGGGGGGGGGGGTACCAGGGATTAAACTCAGGGACAATCAACCACTGAGCCACATCCCCAGCCCTATTTTGTGTTTTATGTAGAGACAGGGTCTCACTGAGTTGCTTAGCGCCTCGCCATTGCTGAGGCTGGCTTTGAACTCGCGATTCTCCTGCCTCAGCCAATGGGATTACAGGCGTGCGCCACCACACCTGGCTGGGCACCGGCTTTCTGAGGAACACTTTGAAAAGCATTCCACAAACTTTACGGGACGGGGACGTGTCAATGGATTTCTGAATAGTATTGAAAATGCACTGGTCATTCTCCACTCCCCAGGGGGGAGCCTGTTTTGCTCTCTTTAATGGAAGGGTGACATCCAGCTGTGCAAAGGAACCAGGACCTGCTTTTCTGCTACCAGACATTTAAGTGGTTGTGCAATTTTGTTTGGGTCAGATTTTTTAACTTTTTTTTAAATTTAATTTTTGTGGTGCTGAGGGCAACTGCTGTATGGCTGAGCTCCACCACAGCCCTTTTTCAATTATCTTCATTCTGATCCTGCAAGGTAACAGCATCGCCCCAAGTGTCTCTTATTTTCTTGGAATTCCTTCAAAATCCCAACTCGAAGCGACTGAGGGTCATCTCCTTAACAAATTCCTAGGGCCGAACATTCAGGTTGTTTTCAGTTTATTTCAAAAGCTCTGACTAAGCACCTATGAAAGCACCCGACTCGCTGCAACTGAATTCCCAAGGGAGGGGATTACTTGGGCCAACACCCCTGAAATGTCTTTGGGGGTGGCTGGTCCATTTTCTTACGAGGAGAAGCGATTTTTCTCCCTTTGGAGACAGGGTCTCGCTCCAGTTGCCCAGGGTGGTCTCAAACTCAGTCCTCCTGCCTCACTCCCAGGTGGCCGTGGCCTGTCTGGGGTGGGCCGTTTCTGTTGCTATACTTTCCACTGAAACCTGACCAGCCACGGATTTTAACGGAGTGGTTTTTGCCCGTGGAACGGTCCTTTATTACGTTAAGCAGGCTTCAGAGATCCTCAGTATCTGGGCACAGGCAAATCTGAGTGCGGCGCAGGTCCTGGGGAGGGGGAACCCCGCTCCACGTGCCATCTCGTTATCTCGTCCAGGCCTGGCTTGAAGGAGCGAGGAGAGGCTTTCTGAAGCCTTGGGTTCTTACCTTCTTGGTGTCCCACGCTTGCTTGGGGAGGTTTTTGTCTGCTTCTGTCGTGGTCTCCTCCATTCCTGGGACTGTTAACAGTAAGACTGGGATTGGGGAGAAGGACACTCAGAAAGAGGCCACCTCCCTGGCAGCCAGGATCAGGTGAGGCTGGAACTGTCCTAATGGTCATTTCTGGGGATTGGTACTGAAGTTACAAAAAGGGGTTTCGTTGAAGAAAAAAAAAATCAGACAAGCCTGAGAATGTGTATCTTACAAAGAAATGGAAACTGCAGCCTCAGAGCCCGAGATGCGCTGACTCTGCCTCCTCGCCCCTGGACATCTACTCCCCCTCTGGGTTGTGGGCACCCACTGGCCGGGCTCTTAGGCCACCAGCATCAAGCATGGGGGTTCAGATCCTAGGCCTGAGGTCAGCTGGGAAAGACTGACCCACTCATGGCAGCAGCCGCCTCATGAGTTAGTGATGATGCTTGTTCTAAAATAGAAGGGTCCAGAAGGACTGAGGGACAGGATGGATAACATCACTCGCGGGCCCTAATGCGCCATGCCTGAAGGCCTTTCCTGAGACTTTTGCTCAAGGCAGGTATACACACTGCCCCATCTTTGTACCTGCTGGACGGTCTACTTTTTCATCTGCCTGAGCGTGCTGAGGAACCAGCCAGATCTGTCACAAACTCTGTAAACCTGAACTGGCCGGTGTGGGGAGGCAGCAGGGCAACTCCAACTCTGCCACTATGTGGGTCCCTCTTGGGGAAGGGATGAGTGACACCTCCAATCCCAATTCCAAGGCCACCTGGATTCTGAGCAGCTAAGGGTCCTGGGTCTTGTCTTCCTCCATGGTCACAGTGTTCCCAGGGACAGTGACATCTTGTGCCTACCCCCAAAAGCCCTATGCTTGTAGAGGACCCATTAGGACAGACAGCAGTCTGAGAACAGCCTCACTGCTGGCAACAGGAAGGAGGCCCGAGGTGCTTGCCTGCCTGGCTTGGGGTGGGGAGCCAGGCTGCTGCTTTGGGACCTGGCCTTCTGCCTCCTACACCTGCTGACTGCCCACTGGACCTCCCGGGGCTCAGGTTCTGGTGACAGTCCTTTAAGCAGAGCCTCCTGGTACATCTAGACAGCCACACAATGGAACACTACCACAAAAGAAAGTGGCACCCAGGCACTGGACTCCATGTCATTCTCTAGCTTTGAGGTCTTGGGCCAGAAGATGCCCATGTGGGGTTCCCTGGGCCTGGCCTCACAGCGTCAACGAGCCCTTCTCTGGATGACACTGCCCTGGTTTGTTTTCAATTTTGGTTCTGGGGGTTGAACCCAGGGGCACTTAGCTGCGGAGCCACATCCCCAGATCTTTTTTATTTTGAGACAGGGTCTTACTAAGTTGCTTAGGGCCTCTATACGTTGCTGAGTCTAGCTTTGAACTTGGATTCTCTTGCCTGAGTCTCCTGAATCACCGTATTACAGACGCGAGCCACTGAGCCCGGCTACTGCCCCAGTTTTTAAAACATTTGCTGGCATTGAAGGTTCCCAGGATGCTGCCTCCATGCTTGGCTCCAGGATAGAGCCAATGGCCAGGGCACAGAGGCCAGGAGAGGAAGCTCCTAGTGAGAGCTAGGGAAGAGACAGGCTTTCTCACCCACTGTAGCCAGGATGACCTCAGGGGCTGTGGGGGACAGTTTTGAGCAGCACAGTTGGAAAATAGTCCAATGTGAAATCCTGGATCAAGCAATGCCTAAAGCTGAAGGTCCGACCCTAGACTACAGTCCTGAGCTGGTAAATGCCCCTAGACTTCACGGCCATAGCTTGAATCCCTAAATCCTGGAAGCTAATGTGTATTTGCAGGGGTTTTCTCTGCTTAGAAAACTCCTATGCATTCTTTAAAACCCAACCCGAGCAGCCCCACCTCTGGAAGTTTCCCTGAGCCCCTCTTTTGTCCTATGGCACAGCCTGGGTCCTCCTCTGAAAGTCTGTCCACCCACGGGCTACCAATCTCCAGAGCACAAGGGCTACCTGCTGGGCTTGCCTGACCCCAGCAAAGACACTGAGTCCCCTGCCCATACCTCTTTTCTGGTGTGCATCCTGGGACCCACCCGTAAAGGACTCTGACTGGGTGGGTGTCATTGTGCTCTGGTGAAGGGCGGAGTCTGAATTGGTCCTGGGGGAGAGGAGAGACACAGTGAGACCCCCCAGAAAGGAAGAGGCAGTCATGACCACAGCTGCACGAATAACCCTGGCATCATGTGTCCTGCCCAGGACATGCCCCGTGGGACAGAGTGGCAGATACAGTAGTCATTGTTCAAGCTGCTGCACCTAAGCAGAAGGACATCATTTTCAAAGGGACCACTGGCGTCCATGGCAGTTTTTGTCTACAAAGCCCACTGCGATGAAAAGCAGCAGCACAGCTGTCCCTCTGTTCCTCATGGCCCCCACCACCCCTTCAGGAGGGCTTCTTGGCTTCAGGGACAGGATGGTACTTCCTGTTGAAATTCCCTGAGGGAGCCTGACGGTCCCATAGAAGCCTGGCCTGGGGGTTTGAGTGCACAACTCAATCCCAACTCCAAGGCCTCCAAGGTCACTGGGTCCCCTCCTGGTGACAAAAGTGGGTAACTATGTCCTCTGGATGCTCGGTTTCAAACACGCTGTGATGGGTAGAAAGGGAAGGCTCAGAGAAGCCCCCTGGGTGACCCCTAGGTGGGAAGCTGACTGGGGAGGGCCAGTCTTGGCCAGACTCTGGAAGGAGCCTGGTGGCGACTCTGCCTGGGAACTCTCGTCTGGGAACTGACGGCAAGAAAGGCCAGGGTGAACCAATCTGTTTCCAGCTGGAAGTGTCTCGAGGGAGACTCCCCAGAACAACTCCCAGGACAGGAAAATGTGGATCCAGCTGCACAGTCATCGATTCAAGGAGAAGACTAAGGGCCAGTGTGCACTCAGTGGGGATAGTCCCATCGCTGAGAGTGACTAGAAAGAAACGTGGTCCAAGGAGAAAAGGTTACAATGGCCCAGGTCAAAGGAGTCTTGAACTCTGGCTCCTGGCCCCACCCCCAACCAGCTGTGTGTCCCTAAGCCAGTGTTCGGGCTTCTCTGTGCTAAAGATCGACATGTAAAATGGGAAAGCAGTCCAGGCCACACAGCTATTTGTTTTATATTAGCTAATATATATGGTGGTGGGAACAGGGCCTGAAGCATGATATGTGCTTGGTGGATATTTAACTACATGACTGTATCATGTCCTGGAATCGTGTGTGTGCATGTGTGTGCATATGGTGTGTGCATGCGGTGTGTGCGTGTATGTATATTGTCCTTCAGGATCTGTTCCTTGGAAGATTGGTCCCAGGATCCCCCTGGAAAACCAATACCCATTAATGCTCAAGTCCCTTCTATGAAATAGCATCTGCATAGACTTTAAGCTCATCTCTCTTTTTTTGGTACTGGAGATTGAACTCAGGGGCACTCAACCACTGAGCCACATCCCCAGCCCTATTTTTTGTGCTTTTCTTTTTTTATGTAGAGACAGGGTCTCACTGAGTTGCTTGGCGCCTCGCCATTGCTGAGGCTGGCTTTGAACTCGCGATTCTCCTGTCTCAGCCTCCCTAAGTGCTGGGATTACAGGCTTGAGCCATCGCGTTTGGCTTTAAGCGCATCTCTAGATGACTTCAAGCACCTAATGCAGTGTGAATGCTATGCAAACTTCTAAAGACGTGTGATTTTTTTCCTCTTCTATACACCTTTATGCATTTTCCTAGTCTTCTAGCACAAGTGTAGAAAACTTTTTTTGGGGGGGTACTGGGGATTGAACTCAGGGGCACTCAACCACTGAGCCACATCCCTATCCCTATTTTATATTTTATTTAGAGACAGGGTCTCACTGAGTTGCTTAGTGACTCGCCATTACTGAAGCTGGTGGGCCACTGCGCCCAGCCTGTAGAAAACTTTTATAAGTGCATCTTCAATAATTGTTAATAACATGAAAAACTGCTCATCAAACATTAAATGAATTGACAATTTTGGTTAAAAGAAAAAGAGAGAAGTCAAAAATGCGGGAAGACCGCAGATCCCCACGCAGAGATGGCCCTGCAGAGCAAGAGCGGACCTCTAGAAACTTCAGGGTGTGTCCTGGTTTTGTCATCCTGAGTGACTCCGCACTCACTGGTTTTCCATGCACAACTATGGTGAAAATTTAGTTCTGCTCCCATGAGCGGGTGGGGGCTAGGAGCCAGCTCTGGCCACTGACCTCCTCCAGCTGGTGTCCGCGGGTGGCGAGAGGTACACGGAGCCATATGGACAGCTGTCGGCGTGCGTGAGTTAAGGGGACCTGCCTGCACCGAAGCACTCTTGGCCACTGAGCATGAAGACCCCTCCAGCCCCAGTGGCCTGGCTGCTGGAGCTGACGGGAGTGGCGGCCAGCCTGCACACAGCTGGGGCCAGTGGGGCGGGGCGTCCGCCCGCTGCCTCACAGGCGCTTCCTGCCGGCCTCTCTGCCTGGCTGTGAGCAGCCTGTTACAGGGGCTCCCCAGGGGTGCGGCCCCATTCCACCTACCACTCAGCGCTGTCCTCTTGCAAGTGCACGTGCGACCTGCACCCCTTCCAAGAGGGGGCCTGGACCATGAAACCGGGACCCGCAGGCACAGTGGGGAGTCTAGTTCAGCTGACCCTGGTCTCGCCTCTTAATGTGGGGCTGACGAGGCCGCTCCCGGAGCCTGAGGGTCGGGTTTGGGACTCAGCTTGCTGTTTCCCCAGCCCGCGGAAATGAGCAGCGAGAACAAACGTCTCTGTTCTGCGGAGCTGGGGATCCCAGTCTCTGTTCTGCGGAGCTGGGGATCCCAGGAGCAACTTGAGGCTGATCAGATTCTGGTACTGGGGGGCTGGCTGATGGAGCGCCAAGGGGCCGCCGAGCTGGGGTGGGAGGAATCTGGCAGATCTCTGCTTGACCGAGGAACAGATGCAAATTTTACATAGGTCTTGTACAGACGGAACCACCCCTGGCCCTTCTGGATCTCACTCACACCTCCTAAGCTGCCTGGGCTGGGCACGCCCATGCAACTTACGGTCCTGACATGTGGGCTCCCACTCACAGCCCTCCTGGCCCCACTCCCCTGCCAGGACCCCTCTGGACCAGCGTCACCTGCCTCAACTCTGGCCTCGGGAGACACTCCCAGTGCCACCCTCATTCCAAGGGGTCAGAACAAAGGCTGCTTGGCTTGTGGCACCGCCTGCTCTAGGAAGCCCCCTGGGTAGCTGAGTCCACCCCAGAGCCAGCGGCAGGCTGCCCCATCAGCAACTGCAGGTCAACTCAGGGTCCTGCAGCTGCTGACCGGGAAGGCCCCCATCCCTGCCTACATGTCCTCTGGGAAAAAGGATATCTGCCGTCCATGTTTGTCCACTGACAGGGGCCGGCGGTGCGGGGAGCCAAGCCGGCCACGTTCCCGATACACTCGGTCTACCAGCCCATGATGTCGGGTGGTCCGGCTGGTGTCCAGGCCCGAGGACTGGAAGGGTGTCTGGGGACAAGGAGGGGGTTGGGAGGAAATCGAAACAGAGAAACCCAAACAACGGTTATCAACTGTGACTTGGTATCTGCCCCAGCTCTGCCCTCAGGATCTAATCTCAGGGACCCCCACACCAGAGACACCCTTGGACACCACTCTGGAGGCTGAGACGGGCGTCTCCGAGGTCCTAGTTCCCCAGCCCTCCGAGCACTGGGGATGGGGGTGCAAGAGTTGGCGGGGTGTCCAGGAGCCGGGGTGGCAGGCGTGCAGTGCAGCTGGCATGCACGGGCTAGGCAGAGTGGCACAAGCTCGGGGCCCAGTGCTGGCCAGGGTGCCAGGGGTGCAGACGGCCTGAGCAACCTCCTCCTGGGCCTCACCAGGTGCAGCCAGGCCTCCGCCCCCTCTCAGGGCCCAGCCGGCTTTCTATCCCCTGCTACGTCACCCCTGGAGGGGCTGCCAAGGGAGGGCCCAGGGGCTTACGCCGAGAACTGCCATGGGGCCCACCTGGCCAAGCGCTGGCTCCCAGGAGGCTTCCTAGTGAAGCCCAAGGCCGCTCCTCACGGAAACTGGGCCCCACACATCCTCCCTCACGGCCTCACCCAGGCGCCACCCAGAGCCGAGTGCAGGCACCTTCCGGAGCCCTGGCCCACGGCTTCATTAGATGGGGCTTCTCCCAGCACCTGGGGTTTGCACGAGGTCTCCAGCCGGCCTTGTCTCCGTCAGGCTCTGTGCCTCGGGGGCTGCTGGGAGCCTTTGCTCTGCCTGCCCTGGCCCTGAGCTGCCCTCTCTCCATCTGACCAGAGCTAGGTCAGCTGCCTTTGCCAGTTCCAGACACAGTGGGTCCTACCTAGCCATCTGGTCCCTGGGCCCTTCTGTCTTCTCCGGGCAGTTGAACAAAAGGCAATCCTGAGGTTAAAGCGAACCTCCCCTCCCAGGAGAAAGCCAATGTCTGCAACTGCTGTCCTCTCCCACCTGCCAGCGTCCAGGGCTGCCTGATCTCCCAGTGTCTGGGGACTCCCAAATCTGTCTGGCTTGGGTACTTCTACACTTCTGTCCCCAAGAGGCTCGCTGTGGGGCCTAGAGGGCAGGGCCACTTATCTTTCAGAATGTCTTGAAACCCAGAGGGGAAACTGAGGCGGCTGAAGCTGAGCCAGAGGGGAACAAAGCCAGGCCAGCCTTGCCCCAGCTCGCCAAGCCCTGCCTGCTGGCCCCACGAGGCGCGTGCACACGCCGACGCACGTGTCTGGAGGAATAACCATGCAGCGCTGGGCACATGCTCGGTTCTGCTCAGGTGGAGCCCAGGCTGGGATATGCGGACATGGCATCCGCCCCAGGTGGACCCCAAGAGTTGGGGGGGCTCTTGATGCAACCATACATATTTCCCGAGATGGGAGTGTGGAGCAGATCCGTTTCCGTTTGGTGGACAGATGTCTCCCTGGGAGCCACAGGGGCAGCCACATGGGGAACTGGGGGACACCCAGTAACCTCACACATGTCGGGGTCTTGCAGGCTGGCGCTGGGGATGCCACGGCCTCAGCCTGGGGGCTCAATTACCAGAGAGACAGGAGCCGCTGCCAGAGCCTCCCCCAGAAATCCGCTGGGCTGAAAATGCAAAGAACCGAGACTCTGAGATGCCCAGCAGGCAAGAAGCGTGGGGCCCCCAGGCAGTGGGCCTTCCGCAACAGATGCCCAGGAGGACCCCACGCCCCAGGCCTGAGAGGGCTTGGTCTGGACCCCAGGTGGGACTGAGCACAGGAGATGCTCAGAGAGATGTCCTTCTGGAAGGAAGAAGAGACGCAGAAACAGAGGAAGGGACTGCTGGGAAGGAGAGGAGAGACCCGACTCAGAAAGGGCTTTGACAGGGAAGACACAGGGAATCAGAGATGAGAACCCCGAGGAACTGAGCCCAGCAGACCCTAAGCCAGCCTGCGGTGGCACCTCATTCCCGCCATGGTGCAAGGGGAGGAGGTGGAGGAGGAAAACACTGAGCTCCCTGGGGATGGCCCTCAGTTCCGCCAGGCCTGCCAGCACTCAGGGACAGGCCTGTTTCCGGAACTGCTCCCAGCACTGGACGGGGCTGTGATCACTGGGGGACCTATCCACACAGAGCTCACACACTGCCCTGGAGATGGCCCTAAGTCACAGCCTGACCCCGCCACCCAGCTCCTGCTTCCACCTGCAGACCAGAGACAGGGCAGAGGATCCGGGACCTTATCTCCTGTTGTGTACGATAAGGCCGATAAGGCCGTGTGCAGGGCCTGCAGCCTGCGGGAGCCGCCGTGTGGGTCTCTGCCAAGAAACGTTTGCAGACAAGTGGGGTCAGGCGGCCGGGCCTCCTTCTGAGAAATGCTGGGCTTGTGGATTAGTGAGGTGGGACCGAGCCAAGCCCCAGAGGCCCCGAGCACTTCCCGCTGCCGCACAGCCGGCGGACAGGTGCAGTGGCTGCTAGAAAACCCACAGGCGGCCAGACAGGGCCCGCTTTGGGGTCTGCTCACGAGGGACAGGCTGGTGGTCAGGCAGGTGAACCAGGGCTGAAGCACTCTGCTTCTTAATGTCCCCAGGATAGAAAAAGAGTAGGCAGAGGAAGGGAGGGCTCAGGCGACTGTCTGGTGACCTCCACTGCCCTCAGAGTGGCCAGGGAAGGGTCCGGAGTGGGGCTGACTTCAGGTGGGAAGCTACAGGGTCCCCCAGGAGGCAGTGCTGTAGGGGCGCTCACCTGGAAGGGCAGGTCCATGGTGCCACTCCCGATCTGGTTCACGTTGGGCAGGGAGCCTCCGTAGTACTGGCCACGGCTCGGGCCCAGCTGCAGGAACTGGGACTTCTGAAGTTGAAGCTGCAAAACACAGAGTTGCCAGCTGTCGTGAGGGAGGGGACACTTCCGAGTGTACCTCACAGAGCTCCGGCCAGGGTACCCACAGGACCTAGGTGATGGGGTGCACTCTGTCAAGGAGACTGTGGGACCCTCCACAAGGTTAGCCGCCTTATGACCCAAAGTGACAGGAGAAGAAACTGCAGGCACTCAAATGGCCCGCCTAAGCCAGGAAGCACATCCAAGGAAGCCCATGACGTGAACTTGGGGAGCAGCCGCCTCCCTGGCTGCCTCAGCAGGCATGTGAAGGAGCGAGAAGACCACAGACACCAGCCCCAGGGGAGGCCCTGCCCAGGGAAGCCATTTCTCATCTTGGCTGCGAATGGAACACTGGACCCAGGAGAAGCCATTTTTCCAATGGCTTGAATCAGAGAGTGCTGTCTCCAAAGGACAATGCCGCCTTTCAAAGAGTGGCACTTCAGATCCCTGTGGCAGCCTACTCAAGACCAGGGTGGCTGAGCAAGTCCTTCAGACGGAGCCTGAGTTCCTGGGGGTCTTGCCCAATCCCCCCGGGCTCCTTCTGCATAGCCTGCAGGCCCAGCTGAGCACCTTCATCTGCACAGTGTCCCTGCTGGTCAGTCTACTGCTACACGGACTTGGCGCCAGGGGCCTGCCGCTCCCTGACTGACCCTGCTGCCTCAGAATGGGGCAGAGATGGTCTCTTCTCTCCCCCAGTGGCTGATTCTGATCTGCAGGGAGTAAAGGCAGAGGTGCCGACCCAGGTGACATGATGACCTTCAGGGATGATGGCCCACAATCCCTACCAGGCCACTAGGGAGGCGGCCGCCATGGGTGCGAGGAAGGAGTGGCCTTGTCTGCGGGCTGGAGGGGCGGTTGCTAGGGTCCACTCTGTGTACACAACAAGGCCGGCTTGCTTTCCCTCACAGACAGCTCCTGGCAGGCTCCGGACCTGGCCGCCTGGCTGCTTGCTCTCCCACGCTAGCCCCAGCTTCCTGGGGGGCCTCGGACACCGGAGGGGGAAGCGAAGCTCAGGAACTGGCTGAGTGCCCAGCAGAGCACCTCGCCCAGGTAAACAGCTGCTTCCTGTGAGCTGCAGTGGAGCTGAGAGCGAGATTAACCTTGTCGCTCCTGGGCGGCTGTCCAGCACCTGCACAGCCTGACCCAGGGTCAGGGCTGGGAGGCCCCGGCCCTCGGTGGCTGCCTGTTGGCCACGCCCACCAAGAACACCCCACTGCATCCCTCCTGGCAGATGCTGGAGACAAAACAGGCCAGCTCTGGGCCAGAGGGGGAGGCTAGGCAGGGTGGGGCCTCCGCGGCGCCTGTCCCCCAGCCCTGCCTGGGCACAGGTCCCTTATGACCTCCCATGACCTCATCCACACCCTCCTGTGTCAGAGCTGTAGGGCAGGAGCCCATGCTGTGTCTACTTCTCGTGGATCCTGTAGCCCCAGAGGCCATAAGCCCTTCACCCTTCCAGGCCTCGGTTTCCCCTTTCCTAGAAGAAGTCACGGGGCAGGTCTGTGTGCAAAGGCCGGGCATGAATGGAGGCACTCATTGGCACACGCTGTCCACACAGGAGACCGGGCATCAGCAAGAGCCTTGAGGCCAACTTGCTGATCCTCTCATAGGATTGGACACTGACAGGATGCTCCCGGCCCCCACATCCCACCTCTGTCCAAGCCTCTCTCCTGTGGTACTCCAACCCACCCACCCTGCAGTGCAGCCCCCAGGTCTGGACTGAGTGTCATGGAAGATGGTTGTCACTGAGTGCTAAATGCCTATAAAACCAGCTACTCGGGAGACTGAGCAGGAGGATCCCAAGTTCCAGGCAAGTGTGGGCAATTTAGCAAGACCCTGTCTCAAAATAAATAAAAAGGGCTGGGTGTAGGGCTCAGGAGCAGAGCAACTGCCTAGCGTGTGTGAGCCCTGGGTTCCACACCTTGTACCACCAAAAAAAAAAAAAAAGTTATTGCATCCCCAGGGCTTCAGGCCACCCCAGATGGTCCATGTTCACACTGTGCTTTAGGGCAGAGGACCTGCGCCACACAGTATCAGCTCAGCTTCTGGAGGAGCTAGACACTGATGTCAGCCACCATGATTATCCATGTCAACAGAACCGACCCTCAATAAAAACCCCCCGCCACCAAGGCCCAGGGGAGCATCCCTGGTTGGCAGTACACCATGCCTGTTGTCACACACAGACTGGGAGGATTCAACACTGTTCACGTGGCTTCAATGGGAGGGGACAACTGGAAGCCACTGCTTGGTCTGATTCCCTTGCCTGACCTGAACCTGTGTCCCTCTGCTGTAACAAACCATCCTGTGTACAGCTTTAAGTGAGCCGAGTCCTTCTGGTGAGCTGCCCAACTTGAGGGTGGACGTGGGGACTCCCAGATTCTGCAGGCGCTGACTGCCCACAGGCCTAGCTGGAAACCCCTGGGCATAGGGCCCTTCCTCTAGGCCCTGGGGCGAGAGATCCCATCCCAGGCTCTACCCAGCGCACCTCCTGGCCCGGGCCTGCTGCACTGGGCGCAGCTCCCGCCTCTTTCTGCTGCACATCCTTGTGCATCCCTCCCCAGTGTCACCATCTTGTCCCCCACCAGGCTGTGCTCCCTGAATCCAGAGACTTTGCAGACAGAACTGCAGCACCCCCGCTGGTGGACACACGAGTCGTGGGCACAGGCCAGGCACAGGACCACCTGCAAGCCACACAAATACCCAGGTAGGAGCCTGGAAGGCTCGGGCAGTGGCTCAGCCATCCCTTCTTGACTGACTCCAGCTACAGTTTGACCTTGACTTATGACCCAAGTTCACAGCAAACACCCTGCCCTGGAAGGACCTCCCAGGAGGCCACAGAAGACCCTAGATGTCCCTCGACCCCAGCCTCCTGAGAGCTGACAACGGAGTCACAAATGAGGAGCTGAGGCCTGGAGAGGATGTCACAAGCCCAAGGCCACAGCTCCCAGGGCATCCCTCATGTGTGGCCTGTGGGTCAGATAGACCAGGATCAGAGTCCAGACTCCCCGGGCATGGGAATGGGCCTGGGCTGAGGGCACAGGCGGGCAGCTTGCTACCCACTGTTGCCCTGGCCCCCCACCTTCTACTCTGCCCACTGTGGCTCCCTGTAGGGCCCCTCAGTGCCAGAGCACCCCAAGCTTGGGCCCCAAGCAGGGCCTCTCCTGTGACAGCCTTCTACTTGCATCCTGGAGGAGCCTCCCTGACCCCACGCAAGAACAGCCCTGGACACTGTCACATTAGGCCGTGGCTTTGTTACTGCTCTAACACTGTTTTTACCACGAAGTTTGTAGATTACAGAAAACGGCAGAAGAATGCCCAGCACCCCTCACCCAGGGTCCCACAGAGTTTGTCCCTCACACTCCCAAAGCTTGGTGGTCACAATTACAGCCGTGACCTTGGTACAGCACCACTGGCTGAGCTACCTGTGGTCTAGTCACGGGTCCACAGCCTCCTGGCTACGTCGTCTCAACGACCACATCTGAAATGCCCTGCCTCATGAATGTCCATCCTTTGGCATCCTGAGCCCACCAGATGGCCCGCACTTGGGACTCACGGTCGGCCGGCCACTGCTGCATCTGGCACCAGAACTGCACGGCTGTAGCGGATCCGCGGTAAGTGCTGCGGGCCCCTTGCTTGCTGCCTGCTGGCAGCAGCCCTGGATTTTTCTAGAACATCAGCCCCAGTTCACAAACCTCAAACCCTTGGGTTGTGACCAATCACTCAGCAGCACCTGGTCCTTGGGGTCAGAGGGGATGACAGTTGAGGACAGATGTCCCCAGCACTGTCGGGCTCTGAAGGACCTCTCGGGCTACACAGGTGTCTCAGAATGCAGCTGCAGGCTGGCCCCAGCAGTCGGTGGGGCTGCGAGGGACGGTCCCGACCACATCCCGGACTCTAGTCATCCCATTCTGGCATCTCCCAGCCCTCAACCTCCTGGGGTGGCACCACTGGGTGATCCTCAAACTGTCCCCCAGGCGCGGAGCCCTGCCTAAGGTCTCCATGCAGCTAAACATCGTGACAGCCCATGTTCGCATCCCGGGGCAGCCAAAGGCCCACGGGCCGGGTGGCCCACAACCACAGGGACGCGTGCTCTCACCGTGCAGGAGGCCACAGTGCCAATCCCGCATCTGCACGGCTGCTGCCGCCTGAGAGGGAGGCACCAGGCCTTCCTTGGCTTGCGGCCACGTCCCTCCAATCTGTGTCTCCCGTGAAACGGGCTCCTCTGTATCTGTCCCCCTCTCCCTTCTGTCTTAAGCACGGAGTCGGCCCACCACAGCCACAGGTCCCACATCCGTGAAGCCAACCAACTGCAGATCAGAATCACTTGGAAGAATGTCATCAACACTGAGCACGCACAGACACAACACAGCAAGGCAACCAGGCACGTGCCATTCACAGGGCAGCCGATGTTCCGCAACACCTGGCGGGCTCTGAAGTCTACGCGAAGGTATGTGTAGACTGAATTTCACAGAAAGTCCTTGAAATAGATTTCCATGGATTTCCTGGTATTGAGCCAATTCCCCTTGGACACTGAGGGGGGACGGTACCTGCCACTAGATTTAGGGCTCACTCCAATAGGATGAGCTCATCTGGAGACTTTCAGTTACATCTGTAGAGACCACATTTCCCACTAAGGTCACAGTCGCAGGTTCCAGGAGCAAGGACATTGGCCTATCGAACCCACAGGCCCTCTGAGGACGGCACACTCCAAGGCCACTAGCTAGGAAGTGGCCAAGCACGATATGGACTCCACATCTGAGCTTGAACCCTTGCACGGCCCTGCAGGGCTGGGCGAGGGCTCCCAGGGACCTGGAGTAAGTGGGAGACGACAGGACTGCCCCCACAGAGGGGGACCCTGCGCTTCCGGTCAGAGCACAGGTTCAACACTCAACGACACCGGTTCCCTCAAGGCGGGGAGTGCCTCCAGGTAGAGAGCAGCCTCGGCCCTGCCCTCGGCCTCAGCCTTCAGCCCCAGCCCCTCATTTCTAGGCAGGGACCCCCACACCTCCCACGCAGCTTGTGCTCATACCCTACGACTCTGCACAATGTCCTTCCTCCCCACCCATGAAGCCCTGAGGAGAGGCCCCTGAGCTGACGATCCCGCCGCACCCACTGTCCACACTCCTGCAGGCCCGTTCTCCACCCTGGCAGTACCCCCATGTTGGGAGGAGGGGGGCCCAAGGCTGGAGAACAGTGGCCAGGTGGCCCTGGGAAGGCCTGGGGTGATACAGCTCCAGCTACTGCTCCAGAGGGGAAACAACATTTGGGCAGCCCCCAGTCTCCTGAGGAGCTCTGTGCAGCACCAGGTGACAATTCCCCTGCCGCCACCCCTGCCTTACTGCAGATAACACGGCCTTGGTTAGGCCAGGCCTGTCAGCAGTCACTATGGCAACAGTCTGGCCTTCTAATGAGATTAAAGGGAGCAGACTGGCTGAGCACTGCCCTGCACAGGAGCTGAAGCACAGACAGGAGTTGGGGACGGAGGAGCTGTATGCACTGAGCAGGTCTCAGTTTCCCCCTCTCACTGGGATGGTCTGCATGGTCTGGCCCTCCACTTTCCCCAACTACTAAACTCCAGCACGGAAGCTTCCTCGGGGCCCTTCCATTGTCCAAACCAATCATTGCTGCCTCAGGGCCTTTGCACAGGCACTGCCTCCAGCAGGAAGGCATTTCCCTCAGAACAAGCCACCACTTAACACTGAGCACCTCAACCCTGAAGAGCTGCCTTCTCCAGGCTCACCACCTGAACCCCTGACGGAGCTCTGTGGGTCTATCTCCACTGACTGTGAGCTCCGAGTAGAGGCCAGCAGTGGTGGAGTCCAGCACATGTGTGGGGCAAAGTGTGAGATGACGCATGTGCAGGAACAATTCATGGACAAGCTCCTAGATTCCCAGGGAGGGTCTGGGTTTCTCCTGTGTCCACACAGGGCTGCTACCCCTCCTCCGTGGTCAAGATAAGAAAACTGAGGCTTGAGGACAGAAGAGTGGCTGTCCAGGTGTAGAGACGGCAGGCACTGGGGCAGGGGAGAACGCATGCTATTCACGCCAGCTCCAGCCGTGACACTTGGCATCCTGGGGCATTCGCCACCCTGGCCCTGGAAGCCTGAGGTGGGAGGCCCAGAAAGAGAGCCTGGGCAGAGGGGCTCCCAACACAGGGGTGCTGCCTGAAAGGGAGGGACAGGGCTCTGCTGAGTCCTCACACGTCCTGGGAGCCCTGGTGGCAGGAGCCTTTACCCTCCACATAGACGGGTGCTTCATTTCCCCAAGTCCACACTGCCTGGGGTCCCTGCTGCTGACTTCAGGCTGAGTCAGGCCGATATTCAGGAACCACAGCTCAGCACTGGCCCAGCTCTGCCACAGTGGCCAGTGGCTGGCGTGACAGAGTTCCCAAGGAAGGCGTCTGGCCAACACTGGGCCCGGCTTTGTGTACAGGGTACTGGCAACAGGCCAGAAAGACAAAGCACTGCCTGCAGGAGCCGTGGCCAGCGGTGGAATTCAGCACTCACGTGGGGAGGACGTGGCAGGAGGTGAGAGGCAAACGTGGAGGTTCAGACTGGGCCAAAGGCGAGAGCTACAAAGGCCTCAAGCAGCTGGCACAGGACAGGGCAGGAAGAATGTCAAGTTCAAAGGCCCTGGGGCTGGTGGCACAGGGTCTGAGGACCACACAGGCCACCAAGGACAGACAATGCCTGAGAGGATGGAAGCTCTCAGGGATACTGCCTCAAGAGCCAGGCCAGGGATCTCAGCCCTACAGCCCCAGGGCCTCCAGGATGCGCCCCCTGCTCCCGCTGCCCAGGCCCATGGCACGGGAACCGCCTGTACCCCATCACCGCCCCCATACCCAGCACTCCTGGGGGAGGCACCATCTGCTCCCTGCAGCTGAGACCTCGGATTTAAAACAAGGCCTGCAGGAGGGGGCATGCGCCTCGTTCCAGATCACAGCACCACACTCAGGGGCCCAGTGCTCTGGGTGCAGGATGGAGGCGAAAACCCCAGTGGGCTGGCCTGTTGGGAAACAACGCCCCCAGCCCCAGGGGACTGAGGGTGGGAGGGGACTGCACAGGAGCCCTCCACCCGCCCTGGGCACCACAGTCTGTGACGTGGAAGGTCAGGGTGGAAGGCTCCTGCTCCCCAACTTACAGCAGCCAGAATTCTGAACAGTGACTCCTGAGCCGCCTCTGCTCCTCCAAGGGCAAAAGGAACCGCCCAGAGCAGAAAGCCCCAAATGCACTTTGCTCAGATTCCTGACAGGCCCTGTTCCAGGCAGGGGTGAACATCTAATGCCCAGAGCCTCACCTCGGGGACAAGGGGTCATCTGCGCATCCCTTAGTGGATCCTTTATCTCGGTTCCGTGGGGAACCCTGGGTCACTAGCAGGGCGGCCGTGAGGACGATGGCAGGCTGGGTGGAAGTGGGGGCACAGCCGTGGTGCACACAGCAAGCACTCTGCGAGGTGCCCGTGGACCCTGGGTGGGGACGGCCCCGCAGAGCCGCAGGCAGGGCTGGGCAGGAGAATGATCGCTGGGTGCTCGCTTCCTTCTTCTTCTTTTAGATAAAAAATATGCATTTTTAAAAAGAGGCGGGAAGACAGGAGTCAAGTCCCCACCAGCTCCTGCCACGTGTCCACTCAGCAGCCCGAGGGCGCCGTGCAGCCCTCAATCTGGCTCCTGATGATTCCGTCCCCGTCCCCCAAGAGCAACCCCATCCCCCAGCGTTCTCTCCCTGTCCCCTCCCCCAGCACTGGCGGCCACGGATCTGCCTCTGTCTCTGTGGATCGCCTTCCTGGACACTTCCCATCAAGGACCCCTGCCCTGTGGCCTCTGTGGGCTGCTGCCTTGAGCTCGCCTGTGCTGCGACCTGCACCCCGCCTCAGCCTACAGGCCAGCATTCCCCACGCACGTGGGCGCCTCACCTCTGATGGACCCCTGGCTGTGTCCGCCTTCCTGCTGTGGGGAACAATCTCTGTGAACGTGGCGAAGAAGCCAAGTCTGCAGCCGCTGCCCAACCTCACGGCCCCGCCAGGGGAGGGCTGCCGGTCGCAGGTGACCCTCGTGGTGGACCTGCAGTCCACACTCCACCAGCCCTGCACATCCTGCCCAACGACTGCTCCTTTTTTTTTGGTGTTGTGTGGTTTCTGCAGCGCTGGGACCGGGGCCAGGCCTGTGCACACCAAGCCAGTGCCTAGCACAGCCACGCCCCAGCCCCGGGTTTTTGGATCCCAACAGTCAGAGGATGTGAGATGGCATCTCACTGTGCTTTTTTTGGGGGGCGGGGGTGCCAGGGATTGAACCCAGGAGTGCTTAACCCCTGAGCCACATCTCCAGCCCTTTTTAAATTTTATTTAGAGATGGTCTCATGGAGTTGCTCAGGGCCTCCCTTTCGCTGAGGCTGGCTTTGAACTTGGGATCCTCCTGCCTCAGCCTCCCAAGCCCTGGGCTCTCAGGCGTGCTACCCTCTGTCCTGCTCTCTCTCTTGAGGTTGGTGATGTGAGCATTCCATTGCCTACTGGCTGTCTACACGTCACCTTTGGGCAAAAGTCTATTAAAGTCCTTTACCCATTTTTAAACTGCATTGTCTTTTTCTTGTTGGGGTGTAAGACGTTTCTTACACACTCTGGGAATTTATCCCCCATCAAATACACGAATTATAAATATTTCTTCCCATCCTACAGGATGTCTTTCAGTTGCCTGAGAATAGATTTTGAAGCACAAGAGTTTTTCATTCGGATGGTGTCCAAGGTACCTTGCTGCTGTGCTTTGTTATGTCTAAGTATCTGCTGCTCATCCAAGGTCAGGAAGAGTTGCCCCTGTTTCCTTCTAGTAGTTTCATAGCTTTAACTCTTACACTCTGGTCTGGGGCCCGTTTTGAATTAGTTTCTGTGGAGCTCTGCCGTAGCATGGCCCTCTGGCCCCCAGGCCAACCAAGGGCCCTGCAGGGGCTGAGCTGGCTGTGCAGAGAGTGTCTCGGAATGCTCAAGAGCCCAGAGCGCTCGCGGGAGGAAGGACAAGGGATGAATGAGAGCCTGAGAGGCGCGTGGATTCCAGGCTGAGTCACTGCTCCCGGCTGCCTCCTCTCTCCTTCCCCAAGTGTAAATACAGAACCAAATACACAAACACCAAGCGCCTGGAATGCCTTTAATCAGGCTCTGCTGCTGCTGCCAAATTTCCAGACCCAACTGAATGCCGGTCCGCAGGGAGCACATTCTGTTTCTCTTGCTGGTGGCAGCTGTGGAGCAGAGATGCTCTGGCGGGATGGATAAACGTCCCTCGGGGTCTGCGAGTAGCACAGCTGGTTCACAGGGGCTCCCTCCCCACACAGGAGACCCCGGCCTGCCAGCTGGCGGGGCGCCCTCTTTGAATGGGGCCTCACAGCGGCCCTGCAAGGGAGGAAACACGCCCGCACCCAGGTTTCGCTAGCAGGGACACTGAGGCACTGAGGAACAGAGCCAGCAGGGGCCCTGGTTACAATCCAGGCTCTCTCCAGGGCCCAGAAGCTCGGCTCCTATCACCATTCTGAAAGGAGCATCCCTGAGCTTGGGGGCTGCACTCCATGGCCCTTGCAGGCCAACCCCAACTTCCCACTGCAGCCCCCAAGGCCTTCCTGCTTTCTGCCACTGGGCCCTTGCACTTACCGCACCCTTGTCTGGAAGCTTCTATGGTGGCCCCTGCTCATCATTTGGGTTTCAGGCCAAATACTACCTCCTCAGGAGGTGACCTTCCTGACCCCGGGACCTTGCTTCCAAAATGACCCGCTGGAGGCTGGAATTCCGAGACCAGGTACCCGCTGGTTCCACTCCTGGTGAGGGCACTTTCCTGGCCGGTAGGGGCCTGCTCCCTGGGTCTTCCCGCAGCCCTGTCTGGGTACATGGGGTACAGATGCGATTTCTCTCTTCCTCTTCAAAACCAATTCTATAAATTAAGGCCTTGCTATTATGGCCTCATTAGCCTTAATGAGCTCTTAAAAGCCCCATGTCCAACCACATATGGTCACATTAGGGGTCAGGGCTTCCACATATGAATTTGGAGGAGGACAAAATTAAAAAAGAAAAAAAAAATAGCACCCTGGCATGGAACATTGCCTGCCTGTGTCTGTCCAGGAGGCTACCATGCCCTGACAGCTAGGGACCGGTGCTGCCCACAGGAAGTGTCTGTTGGCAGCCATATCTGGGACCGGGGAGTCCACAGTGGCCCTACACCCAAGTCTTCAGGGAGCAGCCACAGCCAGCTAAGCCCTGTCAAAGCTCACAGATCCCCAACTCTGTCTGAAGGAGCTCACAGGATACAGGGTGGGGCCAGAGAGGGGTTGCTGAGCTAGACTCTGGTGCACTCTCACCCTGGAGAGAGTCTAGGATGTAGGAGTGACCAGCAGGCGCCTGTCCTCCAGGGCGGCTGGACAGCTGACACTGTCAGAAGGAACTGTGGGCATATTTCTGGATTCCGTTTCCTGAAAGTAAGGCGAGGTGCCTGCTTGACAGGGGTCTCAGGTGGGAGCTGCCAGAGGACCCACCATCCGCTTGGGAGTTCTGGGTGGCTGCAAGGCAGCTCCAGGCAGCTTGGACACTGGGGTTCATCTGCTTCTTGCTGTGCTGGGGGCTGAAGCAGGGCTGGCAAGCACTCCACCACTGAGCCCCACTCCCCTCTTTCTTTTTTCTTTTTCTCTCTTTTTTTTTTTTTTTGGAGACAGGGTTCTCCTGCCTCAGACTCTGGGATAGCTGGGATGACAGGCATGTGCCACCAAGCCCAGCCCAGCATGGGTGCTACAGCTGGGCAGCCCAGGGTATATGGGTTTATCTCCTGCCCAGGAAGGAATCCACGCCTGACCCCTCACCCCACTAAATTTATGCCCATGGAAACCTTACAATGTGACCTTATTTGAAATTAAGGTTTTTCCAGATGTAATTAGTTAAGAATCTGAAAATGAGATCATCTTGGATTTAGGGAGGTCCCTAAATCCAGCGACTGGCTACAAAGAGGGGAGGACACAGACAGAGAGACAAGAAGGCCATGTAAGGACAGAGACTGGACTCGTGCGGCCACAAGCCAAGGAGCTGCCGAGGACTGCGGAAGCGCAGAGGCAGGCCTGGGGCAGGGTCCCTCTCAGCTTAGGGGGAGCAGCCTTGCCTGCACCTCGACCTCAGCTTCTGGCCTCCAGAATCAGGAAGCGGTGTGTTTCTATGAAGCCACTTAGTCTCTGGGACTTTGCTATAGCAGCTGTGAACCCAGCCCCCGGCCTGTGAAGGACAACTCCCTTCCCCCGTCCTGCCTGTCTGTGACAGGGGGTTCAGCCAAGGCTTGGGCACAGCAGGAAAGGCATCTAGGTCTCCAGGGTCAGGAGGCCACCTGGGTTACAGGGTTTCTGAGCTGGTCCCCAGGAGTAGAGGACCCTTGCAGTGGGTTTTGGCAGGGAAGAGAAAGGCAGTTAGGTAGGAGCCCAGGGCAGAGGCCTCAAGGAAACAGCCCTGGGTTGCAGAGCAGGGTCCCCTGGGGCACAGGGGAGGCAGGCCACACAGAGCTGAGCTTGGTGGAGGCAGGCAGGGACACTGAGACTCATGGTCAAAGGGCCAAAGATGGGGACCCTCCAGGGTGAAGAATAAGGCAGGAAGGGGACCAGGCAGAGGCAATAGTGGAGGTCGGGCAGCAGGGAGAGCCCCAGGGAGTGAGGGGACCAGGCCAGGCCAGCTCTCAGGACAGTCACTGCAGAGGGGTGGGGAGGCAGTGCTGGAGCCCAGAACCCCAGGAGGGAGGGATAGTGAGTGTCAGGGACTCCACAGTGCACCTGCCCAGGGGGGAGGGTCTCGGGACCCCCCAGAAGCCCCTCACCTACGCTTCCAGCTACACTCCCAGCCCAGGGCTGCACTGGGTGGGTGGCGAGGAGCTGGGGTCTCCCGGGCACTGAGCCCTGGCGGCCTCTTCCCCCACCTCAAGGCTGGGGTGGGATCTGGAGAGTGTGGCTTCCCGCCTGATGACCATGCAGGGCTCAGGGGGCTAATGCAGCAGGCCAGGGGGGCATGGTGTGGCCTGGGCCATCCCTGCCCTACGTGCATCCTGGCAGCCCCAGAAGAGGCACAAGGGTCCTGGAGCTTCACAGGCAGTGAGCGCATGGTCACACAGAGCCAAGGTAAAGCCTCGCAGGAGCTGCTGAGCCTCAGGGGGCGTGTTTATGAAGGCCACCTGCAGGGTGAACTGGAGCCCAGGGCACCTGCCCAGGGCCATCCAGGGGAGGCCACGCTAGCCTTGAAATGTTGAGGTGACTTTTGACTTCTTATACCAAAGGCCCCTGGCCATACGTGGACATCCTCAACACAAGGTCAGCTGAGGAAGAAGACAGAGGCCGGCCACCCCACATGGCACAGAATGGCGGGCACCTGAGGATCACCCTCCCCGCAGTCTGTATAAGGAAGCTGGGTTCCCACCATACAGATGAGCTTGAACCTTTTAGCAGGTGACAGCATGTGCCTCTGTGGGAACCACTGAAGGCCAGGAAGGAGCAGGGGCGTCTGGTTTCACCTGTGACTCAGGAAGCTGCCCTGGGCTCCAGCAAGGCCAGGCAAACGGCTACAGGAGGCCATGGGGCTGGCTAGGGGCCAAAGAGGCTTCTAAGAACAAGACAGACAGAACTCAGCCAGCCTCCAAGGAGGTGAGGCAGGAAGAAGCACCTTGTGGGGTATTAGTTTTCTGCAGCTGCTATAACAAATGACCACAAACCAAGTGGCTTAAACAATACAAATGTACTCCCTCACAGTTCTGGAGGCTACAAGTTCAAAGTCAAGGTGTGAGCAGCGGTAGTTCCCTCTGGAGGCTGTGAGGTTCCCTCTGGAATCTGTCCTAGGCCTTTTTCCTAGCTCCAATGGCTCCAGCAATGCTCAGAGCTGGTAGATGCATCACCCCAATCTCTGCTTCTTCACATGTCCTCCTCCCTTCCTGTCTCTGTGTCCCTGTCTTATCTTTAAACTATACTTTATTTATTTATTTTTGGTACCAGGGATTGAGCTCAGGGGCACTCGACCACTGAGCCACCTCCCCAGCCCTATTTTGTGTTTTATGTAGAGACAGGGTCTCACTGAGTTGCTTAGCGCCTCGCCATTGCTGAGGCTGGCTTTGAACTCGCGATCCTCCTGTCTCGGCCTCCCTAAGTACTGGGATTATGTACCTTATTTATGTGTATATATAAATACACACATACACACACGTATATAAGTTATAGATGAACACAATACCTTTATTTTTGTTTATTTTTATGTGGTACTGAGAATTGAACCCAGTGCCTCACTCATGCCAGGTGATCACTCTACCACTGAGCCACAACCCCAGCCCCCTGTCTTATCTTCTTATAAGGACACCCATAACTGTACCCTTACTTGATTAGATTTGCAAAGACTCTATTTCCAAATGAGGTCACAGTCAGTCATGAATGGCTGTGGATAACTGTTCACTGGTTGAATGTGAATTTTTTTTTTTGCAGGGGAGCACTTTTCAACTCACCACTGTCCCCAAGTCCCATATAACGGTAGCCCCATGCTAAGAACCATCTCAGGGAGGCAGCAGTCTGAGGCTCTGGCCCCAGGGCCCCCTGGGCAGCATCATCTCCTCCTCGGGCCTCAGTGTCCTCACTGTCACCCAAGGGACCCAGGGGTGAAACAAAGCTGGCACACACCAGCAGGGGAGGAAATGATCAGGACTCCAAGAGGCAGGTGGCCAGAAGCATCGCCAGCGCCATTTGGCAGCAGCTGCAGAGAGCCTGAGCCACGTTCCTGACCTCTGACCCAGTAATCCCACTTCTGGGAAGCCGTCCTGAGGGAAATCATCCAAAACGCAGATTTATGCACAAAGATGTTCTTGCGTCAGGAGAATAAGCAGCCAGATCCCATTCCAGGGCATGGCCTCAAGTCCGGACAAGATTGGGGACATGGGCACAAGAGTCAGGAGAGACTGTGTCTGGGTGCCAGGGCTGAGATGTGCCGTGTGTTCAGGAATGTCCACAGGAAACCCACACGGGCACAGAGGGACCCAGAGTAGAGCCAGGCTGCACCCAATCCAAGGTGGTGGACATGGCATGGGTGGCGGCCAGTGATTCACAAAGGCCACAGACAGCAAGGAATCCTCCAGAACAAAGGAAGAGGCCTGATGGACCCCTGAACAGAAGAGGGCACAGAGGCTGGAACGAGGGAAGGAAGGACAAAGCATGGCCAGAGGGGGGCGCCTGGCCAGACTGGGCCAGCGGGGTTCTAGAGGAGGGCGCAGGCCCAGCCAGCCAGGTATATGAGTGACCGAGCTACATTCACCAGCATCCTGGTGGCCCCTTGGGCATGGACAGGTCAGACGGGGCACTTGAGCCTTCTCTAGTATGGACCAAGGGTCCCACACATGGAGCTAGTGGGCAGCCAGGCCACCCTGTCCTCTGAGATGACCAAGGCCTCCTGGGCTCTGGGAGGGGACCAATGACCCCAGGTTCCTCCGGTCCAGCACAGAGGCAGGCCTACCCCCCAGACAAACCAAAGAGATGGCTTTACGGTGAGTGTTCTGTGAGGATGGCCAGGGGCACCCCGGAGCCACAGGAGGAAAGCCTAAGGTGACAGTCCCAGGTGAGAGCCTGGGCACTAGGCACAGAGGCCCTACAGAGGTCAGAGACCCCCCAAACCAGGATGCCACAGGGGCAGGAGGAGAAGAGAACAGGGTTGAAATATGAACATTAGTCTAGAGGGCGGAGGAGCGAGGACATGGCTCTTATGGGGAGCACAGAGAGGTCCGCAGGTGTGCGGGGTACCAAGGGAGCACACCCCGCTCCCACGGTCTGCCCCAGAGGGATATGGGGGCGATGCTCCCTGATGGGGCCAGGTGCTGGCGGCCATGGTCAGAGGTGTTTGGTCACCGAGAAGAGCATGGCGCAGGGACCACATCTGTGTCTGAGCCCGCAGCACACAGGCACCAGCCAAACTCCCAGTCGAAGCCCAGATATGGGGTAATGGGTTCACTTGTATCCCCAGAAAGATACGTCCAAGTCCTGGAACCTGAGAATGCGACCTTATTTGGGAAAAGGGTCTTTGCAGATGGAAGTCAGCAAAAGATCTGGGATGAAATTATTCTCCCGGAGTGTCTAAGACAGACCCCAAGTCCAATGGCTGATGTCCTTATAAGAGACACATAAAGGGACAGATCAGGAGGGAAAGGCAGGGACTGATGGGATGTGGCTTCAAGACAATGAATGCCTAAAGCCCCCAAAAGCTGCAGGAGGCAGGAGGGACCTTCCCCTGGAGATGGGGAGGCACAGTGGCCTGCTGACACCTGGGATTTGGACTTGGAACCTCCCAGGACTGTGCAAGAACTCATTTCTGTGGTTCCAGTCACCTGGTTTGTGGCAGGTTGTTACAGTAGCCACAGGACATTTATCCACATGGCTCCCCAACCTAGGACAGGTGGGACCATCTCCCCTTCCCTGGGAAACCAAGGCCCCAGGTAGGTGGGCAGGGCTGAGGCACAGGAGGCCCTTGAGCTCCCAGCACAGGCCCTGGACCCGCACCCGGCTTGTCACGGATCCCCCTCCCTAGGCACCAACACTGACGCCGGCCACCTCTCTCAAGATGAAAACCAAACAGTCCCAGCAAGTGGAGAAGGCACCGCACACCTGCACACTGGCCTGGGGACGAGCAGCTGCCACGCTCCCTCCTGTGGTGGAACAGGAACAAGAGGAGTCCTGAGGATGCAAGGCCCACGCCCACCCTGCCGACCCCCAGCCATGCTACCCAGGGAGGGCCATCCACGTGGAAGGCTGCAGTTCTGAAGGTTTTACGCTCACGTAAGTGTATCCCAGCTGTCATTCAAGCCACACCTCTGCCTGGGTGCGACAGTGCTGTAGATCTGGAAACTCCCCCAAAGGTACATGTGCTGCAGGCTGGTCAAAGCCATGGGGCTTTGGGGAGGTGGTGGGCCCTTCAAGAGGCAGGGCCTAGGGGAGGAAGTGAGGCACAGGGGGCGCGCCCTGGAGGAGATGTTGGGCCTGGCCCCTTTCTGCCATGAGGTGACAGACAGCCTCCTCTGCTACATGCCTGCCATGATGTACAGTCTTGTCACAGGCCCAAAGCAGCAGAGCCAGGTGACCACAGACTAAAACCTCTGAAACCATGAAACAAAATGCACCTTTTCCTTTAAGGTGATGATCTCAAGCACTGGGTCACAGGGACAGCTGACTAACGCAGGGAGGACCCACTGCAGCCAACACACCAACCTGCATCGTCCCTGGGGACCCTGAGTGTACCATCTCACACCAGAGCCTCACCAGATGAAGCTGCTGTAGCCAGGCACTCAGAAAGGGGACCATCCTGTTCCCTGGGGGCCTGGAACCCTCGATGCACTCTCCTGCTTACAGGCCTGCTGAGCACCTGGGCACGTGGCTGATGCTCCTGCTCTGACACCAAACAAAGGGAGATTAGGCAGGAAATAGAATGCCAAGCAAACGCCTCCCCTTCCAGAGTCCTGAGGTCCTCTGCCCAATGTGATGCAGGCCAGTGAGGGATGAGGCCACTGCTGGGAACCCCGTCCTGGACCCCAGCCCCCACCATGAACTGCCTCCGCCATGAACCCCAGCACTCTAAGCTGCAGAGTGGAGCTCACAGTGGGGCTGACGCATCAACTCGGGGGTCAGGCAGTCCTACCTCTGGACCCAGCGCTGCACTCGGGGTGATGGGGACACCCATCCTCCTCTGCTTATCCCTGCCTGTATTTCCTAAGCGTCACCAAGGGCAGGGATGTGGGGCAAATAGGGATGGGGTGGGAGAGTGAAGAGGGATGTAAACAAAGCTACGAACTGAGGGGGACGGTTCAGAAGAGGTGCCAAAAGGTGGCTCAGAGGCCAGGCACCCACTTGGTGTGAGAGGCCCTGGAGCCGATCCCCAGCACTACAAAAAAGAAAAGAACGGAAAAATGGATTTAAAAATGTGGTCTAGGGGGGCTGGGGATGTGGCTCAGTGGTAGAGCGCTTGCCTTGCACGTGTGAGGTACTGGATTCGATCCTCAGCACCACATAAAAATAAAAAAAAAAAAAAAATGTGGTCTAGGGGCCGGGGTGTGGCTCAGTGGTAGAGCATGTGAAGCACTGGGTTTAATTCTCAGCACCACGTATAAATAAATGAATAAAATAAAGGTCCATCAACATCTAAAATAATATTGAAAAAAATTTTTTTTTAAAAAATGTGGTCTATTCAAGCCGGGCACAGTGGCGCAAGCCTGTAATCCCAGCACTTAGGGAGGCTGAGACAGGAGGATCGCGAGTTCAAAGCCAGCCTCAGCAATGGCGAGGTGCTAAGCAACTCAGTGAGACCCTGTCTCTACATAAAACACAAAATAGGGCTGGGGATGTGGCTCAGTGGTCGAGTGCCCCTGAGTTCAATCCCCAGTACCAAAGAAATAAATAAATATGAATAAAAGTGTGGTCTACGCATACACTGGACAATTAGACATAAAGAGGAATGACGTACAGACCAGCTACAACACAGAGGGACCTCAGCAACACGACGCCAGGTGACAGAAGCCAGATGCAAAAGGCCAAATGGCACATCATCCCATTCACATGCAATGTCCAGGACAGGCAAATCTAGAGACAGAAGGCAGATGGGGCTGTCAGGCAGCGGAGGCGGGAGTGACGCTGGCAGGGACGCCTCCTCTGAGGGAGACAAAACTGTCCCAGAGCTGGACGGAAGCAACGGAGGCCCGATGCCACGAATGTCCGAGAACCACAATCATCACTTTCAGATGGTCAACCTCAGTCTGCATTTCACCCCAGTCACAAAGCTGGGCTCTCAGCAGTCCCTGTGGGGTCTGGGCCCTGGCATGTCACTGCGCTCTCCTCCCTGTCACACGGCCTTCTCCCTGCGTGTCCGTCTCGTCTCCTGTTTGTAGGACACTGGTCACTGGGTTCAGGGCCAACCTGAAACCTAGCACCATCTCACCTTGAGGTCTTTAACTTGGTCACACCCCGACGACTGCTTTTCCAAAAAGGCCCCAGTCACAGGTGCAGGAGTTGGGACGCAGTGGAAGTGCTGGGGTCGCCACTCAAGGCACCACACCAGCCCTGCAGCAAAGCCAGATGGGGGCCCGGGGGTCTACGGCCACACCATGCTCCAGGTCTCACTCTTGCTGGCCAAGGGACCCAGGACAAGTTCCAAATCACTTAGCCTCAGTTTCCTCATCCACAGCACCAGCTAAGAGTCCCCACTGGCAGGACAGCAGGGAGGCTGGGATGACTCCTCTCATGAAGTGTCAGTGAGCGGGTCACAGGTGAAGGGCCAGCAGAGCATGTCCCCAAACCCATGGCTCAAGCCAAACAGCGCACGCCCCACACTGCTCTGCTGAGCTACGGAGAGCACGGGAACCCAGCCTCACCATGACCCGGGCATTCCCGGGTGCCTGAGTGTGAAGTGAGGTGGGGTACATACTGCCAGCCTCAGGAAAGCCAATGGTTTGATTAAGAGTTAGTAAGGCCAGAGCCGGGCACGGTGGCGCAAGCCTATAATCCCAGCACTTAGGGAGGCTGAGGCAGGAGGATCGTGAGTTCAAAGCCAGCCTCAGCAACGGCGAGGCGCTAAGCAACTCAGTGAGACCCTGTCTCTACATAAAACACAAAATAGGGCTGGGGGTGTGGCTCAGTGGTCGAGTGCCCCTGAGTTCAATCCCCGGTACACCCCATACCCCCAAAAAAAGAGCTGATGAGGACACACGTGGTAGAGGGTCTGTGGTGGCTCATGTCCACACCCTAAACCCAATCCCTGTGAAGGGACCTTATTTGGAGAGAAGGCCTTTGCAAATGTCCCTATTTACGATGAGGCTATACTGGACCAGGGTGGACCCCGATCCGGGATCCTGGTGTCCTCTGAAGATGAAAAGAGATGGAGCAGAGGAGGCCACGTGACAACGGAGGCAGTGGCTGGAGTGTGTGGCCGCAAGCCACAAGCCACCGGAACCCCCAAAGCTGCACAAGGCCAGGAAGCACCCTGCCCGGAGCCCGCAGAGGAACAGACCCCAGGACACCCTGATCTGGACTTCTGGCCTCCTGAACTGGGAGAGAATATTTCTGTTGTTTTAAGCCACCACATTTGTGGTCACTTTTCACAGCAGCCACAGAAAACAGAGACTGAGGCCCTACACATGAAGAGTGTGTGAGTGTGTGCGAGTGAGAGGAAGGACGAGGGAAGGGGAGAGAGTTCCAAAGCTGCCTGCCTCTCCACTGTGACCCCACACACCCTGGTGTGCGCGGTCCTGGCATGCGCGAGCACACGGCTCTATTTGTAGCTGGGGAAACAGATCCTTTGCAGTTTAATTTTAAATCTCATCACCAACTGAATAACGCAAACCACCAGCGGGGGACGCCGGCCACTTGAAATGGGGCCTGGCTCCCCACCAGCGGCCCCTCGTCCCGGGCAGGGAGCCCACTGCCGCCCACACCGCCAAGCGGGGCCTCCCCTAAGCAGCCCTGTGCCCGTCTTGAAACCGTCAGGCCTGGTTTTTGACAGGTGCCTGACCCAACCTCGGGAAGTCAGAGCCCAGATGCGGTGGAGGAGGGGCCCAGCCTTGCTCATGCAGGGTCAGCTGCTTCTGGGATCCTAAGCACGGTGGGGCCAGACGACGCCTCCAGCCGGTGCCCAGCAAATGATGTTTTAAAGCAGCATCACCCACTGACATGGCTTTGCGGGGGTCTGGCTGAGACCACCTCTCTCGAGTAGCTCGTTCCACGCTGCCTCCTGCAGGATGGCGGGGACCCCAGGAAGACAAGACAAAAGTGAGATGCCCTCATTACCATGGGCCCAAAATAGCTTTAATGCTCCATTTTTTAGACATAGCTCCATGCCGGGTTACATAAGAACACTAAAAATCATCCGTGATCTAGGAGGCTGGATCCTGGGCCAACAGCCCTCCGACGACCCTTTGGGCGACTCTGCATTCACACGGCCCTATTAACAGGGCTGTGGAGACCCTCAACCAGACCTCCAGGACCCAGTGGGGTTGGACGTCACCTGCCTCCCTGTCCTCATATTCCAGGCTGGCAGCACCTGTGACACGCGCAGGCAGTCCAAGGGACTTCACAATGCAGGGAAGGGTCAGGAACGCCTCCCCATGGAGCAGGGGTCACCAGCCCGGGGCTGCACCCACCAGGACAAAAGAATGCAGGGGCAGGGCTGGGTCCCTGCGGCACTCCCGCACTGCTCTCAAGACCACATCCTGGCAGCCTGACCTTCAGGGCCAACTAGTAGCCCTTTCCTGATCCCAGCCTGGGTCATCGTGCACTTTGTCCCATGTGTCCCCTGGATAGATGGCCCCCTGCATGTTGCTGACACAAACGCCCTCCTCTTCTTCCCTTTATTCAGTTCAGATGATGTCGCTCTCCTTGTTAAAGCACACCAGTAGGTTTCTACTCTATTTAAACAAAACCCCTGCTTGTCAATTCAACAAGTTAAACGCCAAGTTACCATTTGACCCAGGAATTCCACTCCCAGGTTTAGACCCCAGTGAAATAAAAATACATCCATGCAAATCCTTGCACACGCATGCTCAGAAGAGCACAACTGACAAGACCCCAAAAAAGGGAAAACCCACCAGTGGATGAATGGCTACATAGTGACATGTCCCGCCAAGCAAGGGGCACACGCCTATAATCCCAGCCACTTGGGAGGCTGAGACAGGGGGATCTCAAGTTTGAGGCCAGACTCAGCAAATTAGCAAGGCCCCATCTCAAAATAAAAAGGGCTGCCCAGGCAAGGTGGTGCACACCTATAATCCCAGCACTTAGGGAGGCTGAAGCAGGAGAATCGCAAGTTCAAAGCCAGCCTCAGCAGCGGCAAGGCGCTAAGCAACTCAGTGAGACCCTGTCTCTAAATAACACACAAAACAGGGCTGGGGATGTGGCTCAGTGGTCAAGTGTCCCTGAGTTCAATCCCTGGTACCGAAAAAATAAAAACAACCACAAAATGGGACTGGGGATGTGGCTCAGTGGTGGAGTGCCCCTGAGTTCAATCCCTAGTACCAAAAAAAAAAATAGGGCTGGGGATGGCTCAGTGGCAAATCACCTCTGGGTTTAATCCCCAGCACCAAAGATAAATAAATACATATATAATGACGTGTCCATGCAGTGGAATATTACTCATTCATGAAAAGGAACTATGCACTGACACCTGCTGCTGTGCAGGAACCTCAAAACCATGACGACCAGTGACAGAAGCCAGACACAGAGGGGCACACGCAACAGGATTCTGTTGATACGAAACACCCAGAAGAGGCAAATCCACAGAGACAGGAAGCAGATCAGTGGTTTCCAAGGGATCTCCTTTTGGGAGATGAAAATGTTCTGAAACTAGACAGAGCTGGTGGCTGCACAACACTGAGAATGTGCTAAATGCCACAGAACTGTTCACTTTAAAATGGTGACCGTTGCCAGGCGCAGAGGCACACACCTACAATTCCAGAGACCCGGGTTGAAGCAGGAGGAGCACAAGTTCAAGGCTAGCCTCAGCAACTTAGTAAGATCCTGTCTCCAATTTAAAAATAAAAAAAAGATCGAGGATGTAGCTCAGTGGTGAAGTGCCCCTAGGTGTAATCCCCAACACCCCCTCACCCCCAAAAAGGTGGATTTCACATGCTGTGAGACTCATCCCATTAAACACAATGAGACCCAGACTCCACCCTGTTTCAGGGCTGGCAGGCCCCTGCCCTTCTGTCCCTCAAAACTGCTGCCAACCTTCCCCCAGCCCTCCAAGTCCCTCGGCCCACATGCTCTCTGCCTGCACCATCTGCTCCTACACCCACTCCCCTAGTTCTGGGGACAGCTGCTTTGACAGCTTTGACCTGGGGACCACGTGCAAAGCCCCATCCTCTGAGGGGCCCCCACAGCAACCAGAAGCTCTGCTCTGTCCCCTGCCTGGCACTCAGCCCAGCAGGGAACCACCACCTCCCAGTGGAGCCAGGCACCCGTGTCCCCCTCTCTGGGTGTCGATGCCTCCCACCTGGGCAGGACAGAAGTGAGAACGTAAGGGCCTGACAGCTGGGCGTCACCACCCCTCCAACGAGACAATGTGTGGGGAACAGCTTGGAGGGAACCCGTGCTCCTACATGTAGCATGGGGTGGCCACCCTGACTCAGTCCATGGTCCACTGTAGAGACTCCAGCTGGTCTCCCAGGTGGCCCCTGACTCCAAATGCTACTGCCCAGGGACTGTAGATACAGCTGAGACAAAGGCCACAAGAAGACAGATCTAGTGGCTGGGGTTGTGGCTCAGTGGTAGAGCGCTTGCCTCGCATGCGTGAGGCACTGGGTTCGATCCTCAGCACCACATAAAAAGAAATAAAATAAAGATATTGCATCCATCTACAACTAAAAAAAATTTTTTTTAAATATTAAAAAAAAAAAAGACAACAGACCCAGTCCTGGGCTCCTCGTGCCCTGATGCCACGCAGGGGACTCTGGGGGAGGGTCTGGCTTCCCAGTCCCAAGCCCAGCCCGCCCCTCTCAACTCCCACCTTGTACCCGTCACCACTCACTAGACACTCCCTGAATTCTGCACCCCTCACCCTCCCAGGAGCTATTCTGACACCACTGGTGTGCACACACCCATGTGTGTCTGCACACATACACCCACGTGCACACACACTGTGTCTACAAACCCCCATCCGCACCATCTGACCTGCAGCACCTGCAGCGAGACCTTATTTAGAAAGGTGGTCTTTGCAAGTGACATCAGGTTAAGAACAAGTCATATGCTGGAGTACAGTGGCCCTAATCCAACGGCAGGTGACCTTGTATGATAAAGAGAACAGACATAAGAAGGCCACAAGGAGACAGAGATCAGAGGGAGGAAGCCATAAGCCAATGAACTCCTGCAGCCACCAGAAGCTCAAGAGGCAGAAAGGACACCCCACTCCTGGGAGCCTCTGGAAAAATCAGTCCAACTGACATTTTGATTTTGAACTTTCAGCCTCTAGAACAATGAGTACAACTTGCTGTTTTTTAAGACAGCATGTTTGTGGTCATTTGTGTGACAGCCCTGGTACTGTCCCTGGAGAGGCACAGGCACCTTCCCAAAGCCCAGGCTGGGCACTGCAGGCACATGAGCCCAGAGGAGCAGGAGCAGCTCTTGAAAGGCACAGAGGGAGCTGGGCACAGTGGCACACTCAGGAGGCTGAGGCAGAGGATTACAAGTTCAAGACTGGCCTCAGCAACATAGCAAGATCCTGTCTCAAAATAAAAAATAAAAAGGGCCAAGGTTGTCACTCAGTGGTAGAATGCTTCCCTAGCATGTGGGTAGCCCTGGGTTCCATCCCCAGCACAGAAAAAATTAAAGATTGAGGGACAGGACAGTAGGGCACAGATCCAGATGTTTAGAGATTCGGGAAGCAGGAGGCCCAGCTAGCCAGGAGTCTGAGGCAGGAAGATTACTTGAGCAAATGAGTTCAAGATCAGCCTGGGCAGCTGAGCATGATGGCACATGCCTTTAATGCCAGCAGCTCGGGAGGCTGAGGCAGGAGGATCACCATTTCAAAATCAGCCTCAGCAACTTAACAAGGCCATAAGTAACTTAACAAGACCCTGTCTCAAAATACAAAATTTAAAAAAGGGGTTAGGGATGTGGCTCAGTGATTAAGCGCCCCCTAGGTTTAATTCCTGATACCAAAACAAAAAACAAAAAAAAAGAAAAGAAAAGAAAGAAAGAAAAAGAAAAAAGATCAACATGGGCAACATGGTGAGACCTCGTCTCAGAGGGGGGAAAAAAAAACCTGAAGAGAAAATACAAAAAGTTAAACAGAGTTACCCCATGGTCCAGCAATTCCACTCCTTGGTACAGACCCAAGAAAACTGAAAACCATTCACATAAACCCTTGTACACACACGTTCATGCAGCTCTACACACACCAGCCAAACAGCGGGACAACTCAAATGGCCGCCCACAGGTAAGCAGATGAACACAATGGTCCATCCATACAGCAGAATGTTAGCCATAAAAAGAAAAGAAATTCTGTCAGGCATGGTGGCACACATTTCTAATCCAGCATCTGGGGAGATGGAGGCAGGAGGACCGCAAGGTCAAGGACAGCTTGGGAAACTTAACAAGACCCCGTCCAAAACAAAATAAAAAGGACTGGGGATGAAGCTCAGAGGCAAAGAGCTTGCCTAGGGCATGCGGAAGGCCCTGGGTTCCAAGCCCAGTAACCCCCGCCACACACACATGAATGAAATGCTGATGCTACAATATGGACAAACCTCAAAAACACAATTCTAAGCCACAGCAGTCAAGACACAGAAGGCCACATGGTGAAAGAGTCCATTTATGTGAAATGTCCAGAACATCCAGGGCCAGCAACTCAGGAGCGGGAGGATCCAAGTTCAAGGCCAGCCTCAGCAACTTAGCAAGGCCCCTAAGCAACTTAGTGAGACCCTGTCTCAAAAATGAAAAACAAAAATAAGGTCTGGGGATGTGGCTCAGTGGTAAAGCACCCAAGTTCAACCCCTGGTATCAAAAAAGTAAATAAGTAAATAAAACAAAATATCCAGAGCAGGCAATCCACAGAGACAGGGGTCAGATCGGTGGTTGCCAGGGATGAGACTTGGGGGCAGGGGAGTGGTTGCTGATGGAGACAGGTCTCCTTTTGGAGGGACACGAATGTTCTGGATCCAGAGGTGACAGCTACACAAAACTGTGCTAAGCAAGCTACTGAACCAGGGACTCCAAAATGGTCACTGATTTTTACCTTGGGAAAAAAATATGAAAGAGAAACCAAAAGGATCCTCGAGGTTCTTGCAGTGTGGGGGTGACCAGCGGGGCCCACATCAGCCCACCCTTGTGTTGTCAAACTGGGAACCACCAGGGCCCCATGTGCACGTGGAAGAGAAACCAATGGCGACTCTGGATGCTCAGCCAGGTGCTCCTCAGCCCCCACAGGTCCCCTGGAGCATGGCTGGGCACAGGTAGAACTGCAGGGCACCCCCCTGGGGAGCCATGGCCACCCCAACCCCTATAGCTCAGAAGCTCATCAGAGCCTGCAGCCTGGCAGGCAGGAGCAGGGCCAGCCACAGCTGTGGCCTTCCTGAGGTCTGAGGAGCGTGTCCAGAAAAATGCAAACTGGTGGCCAACTTTTAAATTTTTTATTTTAAAATTAACTTAAACATCAGAATTGCTGGCTTCTCCTTAAACACTAGACGTGCTGCAGACCAGTGCCTGGATTCCTGGCTGGGATGGGATTTATCAGCCAGTTCCTTCTCCCTGCCTCCCGTGGGAATGAAAGCTTTGGTCACCTCATGCCTGGGTCCAGCTGGCCCTTGACTATGAGGGGCTGTCACAACTGGAGGTCACCCAGTGGGCTGCAGCCCCAGGGCCACCAAGCCCAGTTTGCTCCCCCTGCTCCTTGTTCCAGCTCAACAGCTGCTTGGCCCCATCCAAGGCCTGGAGGAAGCTCCCGCTCCACGAGCAGACCCCCAGCCTTTCCCTGAGAAGCAGGCCATCTGGGACAGGAAGGTGCAGTTAGGATGCTGCGTGCAAGCCAAGAGAGGCCCGGAATGCAGGCATCAACCTGAGCCAAAACACCAAAGACATCCACCGTGGCTTGTCCAGTAATTAACCGTGAGTGGCCCTGGCCTGAGTGGATGCACCAATTCCTGCAGGCCTGCGAAGCCCTGGGGAGGGGACACTGTGAGGTGGACCAGAGGTGAAGACAGAGACTAGCATCCAGGCCCGGCGGGCACATGCTTCAAGAGTCAGAGAGGGGCTGGGATGGGGCTCAGCAGAGCGCTGGCCTAGCACTTGTGAGGCACTGGGTTCGATTCTCAACACCATATAAAAAGAAACAAAGAAAATAAAGGTATTATGTCCATCTACAACTAAAAAAAAAATTTGAAAAAAAAATTCAGGGGGTGCTGGGGTCAGGGCTCAGTGGCAGAACACTCACCTACCACAGGTGAGATGAGGCACTGGGTTCCATTTTAAGCATCACATAAAACTAAATAAATAAAAGTTATAAAAAATGGTAGGGGCTGGGATTGTAGCTCAGCGGTAGAGCGCTTGCCTCGCATGCGTGAGGCCCTGGGTTCGATCCTCAGCACCACATACAAAGCAATAAAATAAAGACATTATGTCCATCTACAGCTAAAAAAAATATTTTTAAAAAAAAGGTAAATATTGTTTTTAAAAAAAGGGGGGAGTGGGGCTGGGGTGTGGCTCAGTGTGGAGCGCTTGCCCAGCACGCGCGAGGCCCTGGGTTCCATCTCCAGCACCACAAAAAAATTTTTTTAAAGAAAGGAATTACTGGGGAGTGTTGCCCACACTTCACCACAACCCAGAGGCCCCCTCCCATAAGTCAACCATGTAACACTGCCACTCACACAGCTCCGTCTTTGCCCCCCAGCACCCCCATTAAGTCCTGCACATCCGCCCCCCAGCAAGACTGGTGTCCTGGGGAGGGGAGGGTGAGTGGCCAGATACTGCCCCAGCCAGGAAGATGGAGGCCTGGGGAGGACTAGGAAGCACAGGGAGCCCACGGCAGGGAGGCTGGCAGGTCCAGCACGAGTGCCCTGTCACACAGGGCGACCTACCAGCAGAGGAGGTGCTGGGCTGAGCAGCTGGGCAGGCGGGCAGAGGAAGAAGGCTGTGCAGAAAACAAGCAAAAAGTGGGTGGCCAAGGAGATGGCACTAGGGCCAGGTGGGAGGCCCAGCGAGTACAAAGCCCTGGGATTAGAAGGCGAGCAGGCCAGCAAGGAATCCAGCCAAGGGCAGGCTACCCACAGGGAGCCAAGCAGGGGAAGGGAGGGGAGAGCCTCGGCCGGGCCAAGCCTCACAGGACGTCACCCTGAACCAGGCGATGCAGGGGCAGCTGAGATGCGAGGCAGTGACCCAGGCCTCCACCCCCAGAGCCCCTGGTCACAGCAACAGGGAGGGGACCCTTGACCCTGGCTGCATTTCAGGTTGGAACCCAGTGATGCTCGGACAGATGGGAGGGCATCTAGGCAGGAGATGCCCAAGACAGATGGGAGCGAGAGACCCATCCGCAGGGATCCAAGGCACTCGGGGCCCGGGTCGCGACCAATCTCCCCTGCACAGACACTACCTGCCCTTGCTCCCTCCCAACACTGCCCTCTTTACCATCCAGGCCCCAGACTGGGCCTTGAGGCCATATCCCAGAAAGTTCTGAAAGCCATCAAACCTGTCCCCAGATCATGTTGCTCCACCTGCCATGATTTGCTACCATCACCCAAGGATGATATCCAAACACTGCCCGAGGGGGCATGCAGAGAGGCCAATTCCCAGACCCTGTCCCCTCAGTCACCTCCTCTAGTATATCCATCAATGCAAGCCTCTGCAGCTGCTCTGCCACCACCAAGTGCACCTCTGTCTGCTCCAAGGTCAAGGCTGGCCCAAGCACGATGGACTCCCAGGCTCTTCCCACCCACTGCCCAGCGCCTGCTGCCCTAGACACAGCCCAAGGATCCCATACCGCCAAGCACCACATGAACTTGAGAGAAGCACTGCAGGTCTGTCCACTGAGGGAGGTCTCCCCTAGGCCTCAAGGGTAGGCAGGAAGCAGTCACTCCACGGGGGACAAGTCAGCAGCTGGAAGCCACCAGCACACTCCCAGCACCAAGCTGCAGAACCGAGCCTCCTATGACGTGAAGACACTGGAACAAGGGCAGGGTGGCTAAGTGGAGGTTGAGGGACATTTGCAGGGCAGGATGAGGAGGGAGGGAAGTCACAGTCCAGCCTGCATCTGAGTGCTGCTGTGCTTTAGAGAGCAAGCGTGGAAGGTTCTGCAGGGACCCAACAACGGCACAAAGAGAAGGGGGCTGCCAACAGAACCCAGCCTTGGTCCTCACGCCCCACCAGGAATGCCAAGGCGCTCAAGTCCCAGGTCAGGTCCAGTCTCCCTCACTCCCAGCCTTCTCCCAGCCCACCCTGTGGTCACTTCGTGGCTCCTTCCCAAGCTCTGCCCATCCCCCAAACTCAGCTCTCCAAGGACTCAGGCCTCAGTGCTTCTCATGTGTCACCTCTTCTGCCAGCCACCTCCCCAGCCCTGCTTCCAGAACATTCCTTATGATGCTCACAGGATCCTCCTCGATCCCAGCGGCCCCTCACCAGGCTCATCATGTCCCTAATTCCTCCTCCCCACACCCCCGCTCAAGGCCCTGGCAGAAGGCACTGTGATCTTCCTGATGCTGGTGTCCCAGCCAGAAACCCGGGGGTGGCCCCATTCCTCCCTCAGGCCCCTTTACGGCTGCCTAAGCCCTGCGCCCCGTCACCTGATAGCCTCACCAACCCCGCCATCCCTCCTCAAGGTTTTCCTACAATTCAAGGCTGAGCCTGGGTCTCCCCTCCCCCACCCCACGGCAGCTTCAGGACCACGTCCAAGCTCCCCACTTGGCTCCCAGGGCTCTTCCGGATCTGGCTCCTCTCCACTCCCTTCCCACCTGGCCCTTCTAGGCCTCTGGGCCTCTGTACATGCTGTTCCTCCACCACCCAAGGACTCTTCCCCTCCCCCTCCTGCACCAGTGACTGAGAGTCACCCCTCATTCCTAGTGCAGAGCCCTCCTCTTCTAAGCAGCCCGCTGTGGACAGCCAGCAGGGCAGGTTATGGTCGTAACAGCCGATCACACACTGACAGGGTCCACAGCACACCTACTCTGGAGGTCGAGACATGAGCATCACAAGTTCAAGGCCAGCCTTAACCACTTAGGCAGACCTGTCTCAAAATAAAAATTTAAAAGAAACAGCTGGGGATGTAACTCAGTGGTGGAGCATTTGCCAAACATGTGCAAGGCCCTGGGTTCAATGCCCAGTACTGCGCACGCACGCACACACACGCACGCAGTTCAGACAGCACAACCCAAAGCAATCTCCAGATTCCATACATTCCCTATCTAAATCCCAGAAACATTTGAATAGAAATTTTAAAAAATACACCCTAAAATTCACATGTAATCTCAAGGGACCTCAAATAGCTCAGACAATTTTGAAAAAGAACAAAGCTGGAGGACTCACACTTCCCAGCTTCTAAACTTACTATGAAACTACGATAATCAAAACAGTGTGGTACTGGCATAAAGACAGACCCCCAGACAAACGGGATAGAAGACAGAGTGCAAAAGCAAGCCCATATGGTCAAATCATTTTTTGACAACGGTGCCAAAACCATTCAATGGGGAAAGGACAATCTTTTCAACAAACGGTTCTGGAAAAACTGGATTTCCATATGCAAAAGAATGAAGCTGGACCTTCCCTAACACCATCCACAAAAATTAACTCCAAACAGATCAAAGGCTGAAAGTTAAATCTATAAAACCAAAGAATGTTAAAACCATGACTCTATAACTGTAACTAGAACTATAAAACTATAAATCTAAAACTACATATAACTAAAACTATAAAACTTTTAAAAGTAAATAGAGGAAAAACTTCATAACAATGGATTTGGCAATGATTTCTTGGATCTGACACCAAAAGCTCAGGCAACAAAAGACATACAGAAACTGAACTTCGTCAAAATTAAAACCATTTGTGCATCAAAGACACAATCAACAGAATGAAAAGACCCCATTCCCATGGAATGAGAGAAAATATCTGCAAATCATATAGTTGATAAGGAATTAGCATTCAGAATATATAAAGGGACAACCCAACCTAAAGAATGGTTCACAGTGGGCTGGGATTGTAGCTCAGCGGTAGAGCGCTTGCCTCGCATGCATGAGGCCCTGGGTTCGATCCTCAGCACCACATACAAAGCAATAAAATAAAGACATTGTGTCCATCTACAACTAAAAAAATATTTAAAAAAAAAAAAAAAAAAAAGAATGGTTCACAGAGGACTTTGATAGACATTTCTCGAAAGAAGATATACCAATGGCCAAAAACACACGAAAAGACGTTCAGCATCATTCACCATCCAGGAAATGCCCATCAAACCACAACCAGATACCACCTCACACCCCCAGGATGGCTATTATTTAAAAAAAACAAGTAATAAGTGTTCAGAATGTGAAGAAATGAGGCTTCTTATGCAGTGCTGGTAGAAATGTAAAAAAGAAAGAAAGAGTGCGGCCCCTGTATAATTACTTTTGTTGCTATAGTTTTGTTTTGTTTTTTAGTGGTGATGGTGATGGAACCCAGGGCCTGGCCCACACTAAGCAAGCGCTCTACCCCTGAGCCACACCCAGCCCCTGCAGTCCCTGTACAGAAGAGTAGGTAGTCCCTCAAAAAAATCAAATACAGAATTAACACACGATACAGCCACCCCACTTCTGGGTACATGTGCACAATCTTTCAAAGCAGGCTTGCAAATGGATATTTATACAGCAACATTTGTAGCAGCATCATTCACAAGAGCCAAACGGCCCAAAGGGCGGAAACAACCCAAGCACTGGTCTATCCAGGGATGAACAGATACGCAAAGCGTGGTCCCTGCATACAGCAGAATACCGACCAGTCTTAGAGAGGAAGGACATCCTGACAGCCACAGCATGGATGAACCCTCAGTCAAACAAGCCAGTCACAAAGGGCAAACAGGCAGGAGAGTCCTAGAGTGGTCACACTCAGAGGTGGGAGCCGGATGGTGCTAGCCAGGGCTGGGAGGGGGGCATGGGGGCTTAAGTGTGTGACAGGGACAGGGTTTCAGGTGGAAAGGATGAAAGTTCTGGAGAAGGAGGGTGGCAATGGTTACGCAGCCACAAGAAGGCACTTAATGCCACTGACACATACCCTTGGAAGGGTCAGGACGGTGCTGCCATGTTACGTGTATTTTATCAGAATAAAAAAGGGGGTGTAGGGGTGTAGCCTAGTGGTAAAGCACTTGCCTCGCATCCTCAAGGCCCTGGGTTCAATCTTCAGCATTAAAAAAAAAACAAACTATTTCTGTGGGATTCCTACCAAAACACACCACCTCAGTTCTAGTGCCGGAGAGCACCAGCAAAACCACAATGAAGGGTGCTGTACACACACCTGGCCAACGTCAGGGGGTGACGGTCATGTGCAAGAGAGACACCCAGGGACCACCACAGGTCGGAAGAGTCCCCGGAGACACTTCAACCAAGTGCAACCCAGGATCCGGGAGCAGAGGAAGGGCAGCAGGGGGACCGTGGCGATTCCGGTGCAGTGTGGGGCCGAACCGTGACCACCTGCGATCCCAGGGGGACCACTGCACCCCAATGGAGCCATGAATCTTGTGAGGGAAGCCAGGGCAGAGGCAGCAGGGATTCTGGACAGTGTCCGCAACTTTTCTCCAAGTCAAAAACCATCTCAAAAGAGTTAAAGCAGGGCACGGTGACACACACCTGTAATCCCAGTGACTGGGGAGGCTGAGGCAGGAGGATCATGAGTTCAAAGCCAGCCTCCGCAACTAAGTGAGGCACTAAGCAACTCAGAGAGACCCTGTCTCTAAACAAAATATTTTTTTAAAAAGAGCTGGGGATGTGGCTCAGTGGTCCCTGAGTTCAATCCTCATTACCCAAAACAAGAAAGAAAATGAAAAAAAGTTAAAGAATGAGGGTGGGGCTCAGTGGCAGAGTACTCGCCTGGCCTGCACAAGGACCTGGGATCCATCCCCAATATGGAATAAAAAGAAAAAACAAAGATAAAAGAATACCCCACACACCAAATGAGACTGATTCACAAACCAAGATGCCAGGTGCAGAGGTGAACAGGGCACAATCCCACCCTCATGACTGCACAAGTGGCACCCCAAGGCCAGCTTCAGGCAGGAGGGTGCCCCTGCTGCCACCTGCTGTGCACCAGCTGTGGGCCCGGGACCGAGCACTCAGTACAGGGAGCACTGTCCGAGGCCCAGGCCAGCTCTCCTGGGGGCTCTGCTAGCCTCCTCTTTGTGCAAATGGGAAACTGAAGCACAGAGGGGAGGGGTCATTTGGCAGGAGGGGGCAGATGTGGGGTTTAAGCACCAGTAACAAGCCACTCAGCCAGGTGCTGGGGGCCCTGGGGTGAGATCCTTGGCCTCTAGCACCCCGACCCCATGCTGTGTCTGTCGAGCCAGCTGAAGTGCACCTCTCCTTGCAGAACCCAGCCCCGACAAAGCACAGAGCACTCCAGGGGGCGCGCACTCACTCTGTGACTTAATGAGCTACTCCTGTCCTAATTACAGCCACCAAACCTACCAGCCTGGGAGGAAAGAAGGGATGCCACAGCGTGATGGAAGCGGGATGCTAACAGATGCAAAGGACCCAGCAATTAAGGGCAGTGGGAGCGTCTCCCTTTGGTCATTTGAGAAACACTGATCTTGACTACAGCTGAAGAAAGGCTTTCCAGCAGATAGGGCCCCGCAGGGGCTCCAGCGGCCCGCCCACGACGGTGGACAGCAGCTCAGTTTGCAGATACACGCCACCTCTCCATGTCCCCATCATGAGGGCCAGCCAGCCCTGCAGATTCAGCCCCAGGTGCCCAGCCTGGCTGTGCTGACACTTCCTCCCAGAGATTTCCAGGCGAATGACCAGCTGGCACGCACCCGCCTTCCCCCTGCACCCAGGTGAGCTGCGTCAGATGCACAGAAGAAACGGGAAGCGCTTTGGTTTTTCTGGTTTCAATTTTAATTGAAGTTTGGAAACATAAATGACTCAATTTTTTTTTAATCAAGGTGTGGGCTGGAGGTGCAGCTCAGTGGACAGCACGTGCCTGGCACATACAATGCACTGAGTTCCATCCCCAGCACCACCAGAAGCAAAACACCAAGATGTGGCAGAAAGTGTCCTCACAGCACACACTCCTGCAGGAAGGGCGAGAGACCTGCAAAAGTCCTCAAGGAAGTCTCACCCTTGGCAGGGAGCCCCTGGAGCTGGGCAGGGGGTCTTCAGGAACGGGGTGTTCAAATACACACAGCAGACAGCCAACAAACACAAATGCCCTTCCCTGGGCTGAGCTGTGGGGGTGTCCCTGGGTCCATCCCCTGGTGCTGGACGAAAGAGACATGGCCCCTCTGGGGCCGATGCCCCACCCATGCCCACTTCAAGCTCAAACTCCCAGGACAGGCAGGTGCACAGAGCAGGGAGAACTTCATGTACGGAATTAGGACCCACAGTATCTCTGCTGCAGAAGTGATGTTGCTCAGCACGGGGCCACCATGGGGGCCACCAGAGATCAAAGTCATGGCCATTTAACAGAAGCCTCCCCTTGCATTCCTCCTGAGGAACTGGACTCAAGAGTGGGGCTGGACGGTGGCTCAATGGTGGAGCACTTGCCTGGCATGCGTGAGGCCCTGGGCTCGATCCTCAGCACTGTATGTACATAATAAATGAATAAAATAAAGATCCATCAGCAACTAAAAAAAAAATTTAAAAAAAAAGTCTTGGGTGAAAGACCTGCAGGGTGATTCAGGAACCTTAGGGTGCCTGTCACAGAGCCAATCAGACTTTGCCCAGCCACTCCCACCCATCACACAGCCCCAGCACCCGCCACCTCTTGGGGGATGCTGGCCCTAGCCCACTGCCAGGTGTCCTGTACCCACCCACATTCCTCCCAGGTCTGTCCCCATGTGGCAACCAGAGAGATCTATACTAAGCATCAATGTCACGACACTGTCCTCAAAACCCTCCCCAAGCACTGCACCATCCCATAACCAGATTCCAAGCCACAAGGCAGCACCCACTGAGCTCGGCCCAGACAGGGTCCTCCCTGCAGATGCCTCCTGCTTCTTGTCATCTCGGCCGTCTTTGTTTCCCAGGGCTCAGCTCAAACAACACTTTCAAAGGTTCACTCTCAGAGCAGTGACCTCAGGGGCCAGGGCCAGCTGGCTGCTGGTGCAGTTTTCTGAGCTCTCCCTAGAACAAGGTCTCCATCTGATTTGACCTGCAAGGACTCCCCAGGGCCTGACACATAGTAGGTGCTCAATTACCACAGACAGACTGACCAAAGGAATAGAATTCCCTACCCTATCCCATCCCCAGCCACTACAGGGTAACTTCACGGAGAGAGCCTGGTGCTTCCCTCAGGAGCCCAGGGGGTTGGTCGGGTGCCACCACACTGCCCCAGGCCCATCCCAACCTGAGTCCACAGGGGTCTGATGGCTTGCCCTGTTACTGGAACTGGAACACACCGTGAGTCAGTGCAGACTCAGGGCTGGCTCAGTGCAACAGTTCCAGAAAGATGGCCGTGCTACTCCCCTGGGTCAGGACACCCTAGTGCCTGGTACACAATCAATCCTGCACTAAGAACGCAACCCCAGGCCACATGCCAGCGACTAAGGGGGAAAGCCCAAGCAGGGGCAAGAAACCCCTCCTCCTAAAAAGGAGGCTCCGGAACAACCTCACAGAGGTCACCATGCCTGGCTGCTGCCGCCTGCTGAGTACGCACCATGTGCCCACCGAGCACCTGCTGAGTACACACTGAGTACATGCTGTGCAACTGCTGAGTGCCCAGTGAGTACCCACTGTGTGCCTGCTAAGCACCTGCTGACTGCCTGCTATGTGCTAGACAAATGTCTGCTGTGTACCCGCCAAGAACCTGCTGAATGCCCACCCAGTGCCCACTGAGTGGCCGCTGTGTTTGTGGGCATGCATGCCAGAGCCTTAACAGCAGTGAACAGGGCCCACATCCATGCACCAGGCTGCACTCAGATGCAGATCGCTGCCCAGAGACTGCTGGGACCCCCAATCACCAAGGATGAAGCACAGCCCAGAGGGGACATCCTGGGAGGAAGCAGGCAGAGGCTGAGGCTGGGCACCTACAGGATGGCCCTCCAAGTGCCCAGCACTGTGGAATCCTCCATGCCCATCTGAGGAGCTGAGGACGACACCCCGGCCATGCTTCATTTCCTTTTGGCAAATAACAAATATTGACTCTCCGCATGCTGCACCCTGGAGGCACGTGGTAGCTTCCTTGTTTGTGCACCTGGACCCCCATCCGGCCAGGAGCACTGTAGTCAGCCCCCGCTAGGGTAGAATACCCGCTTCTGCCCTGGGCCATGCTAGACATTGTGGCACGAGGAGAGGCAAGGGAGGAGATCAGAGAACACCCAGCCAGGCGGGGAGGCGGCTCCCTCCCGCAGCCCGCGGCCTGGGCGTCCCCATTCTCCCAGAGACCCGCTGCCCTGACCTGAATGCCCCCAGTCCTCCTTGCCATGGTACCCCTCCTCCTACTGCAGAGACTTAGGGACACACAGGTGGGGCCATTCCTAGGCAGGGAGCCTACAGAACCTTGCATGCACATGCACGTGTAAGGACACACTCAAGGAACGTGCAGTTCAGGAAGAGCCCAGGACAGCCCGCGTGTCAACACAGGAACACGCGCTGGGCTCCGCATGGTCAGGCTCCCCAGGTCAACTTCAGAGAAACCTGTGCTCCAGGCCATACACAGGTCACAGTCCCTGCTCCTCCTCACACCACCAGCCTTGCACCCTCCCGGGCCTGGGCGCCTCCTCTGTGCAGTGGGCTCTTTCTCGTGGGTTCCCACAACATCCCGCTGGGCCCACGCAATGTGGACTCTAGCAAACCCAGCTCCTGCCACTCCGCATATGGCCCTGGTGACCCACCGGAGCCTTCCTGGCTCCCCCACGCTCAGGGCCCTCAGCACCTGCCCGGCTTCCTCCCGCTGCTGGCCCCAGGCAGTCTGCTCTAAAAGCCACTTCCTCCCTGCAAGGGTCCCAGTGGCCTGGACCACCCTGCCCCACCCTGCCCAGCTGGCAAGCCCTGGGCTGTGTGACACAAGAGGACACACACTGGCCAGTGCATCAGTCCAGCCGGGTCAGATCCTGATGCTCTGTGCTGCCGCCCCCCAGGCTTCATCCTTCCGTCTGTGAAGCGTGTGCTGCCCACGACCGTTGCCACCCGTGCAGGCCTGAGGGTGGACCTCAGCTGCCGTGGCCTCTGCGCAGCTGCTCTCCACACACTCCCGACAGAGCCAGGGGCCGCGCATCAGGGCTTCTTGCCGCGCCACTGCCTCTCAAAGCCAGACCGCTCTTGGTGGTGGGGGCCGTCCTGGGACTGCAGGCCCGAGCAGCACCTTTGGTGTCTGCCCACTCGATGCCACGAGCACCCCACACGCCCCATCGTGACAACCAAAAATGTGCCAGTGCTGCCAAATGTCCCCAGAGGCAGAATCAGTACCTCAAGAGATGCTGCTCTACGTGGGGTGACGTAGTTTTTCCTTTTTTTTACTTTGAGACAGGGTCTCGCTAAACCGCCCACGCTGCCGTGAACTGGTGGTCCTCCCACCTCGGCCTGCGAGGGTTACAGGTATGCGCCACCACGCCCAGCCTGGCTTGTGGTGTTGATGCTCCCTTGGCACAGCACTCAGGCCAGCCTCCTCCCTGCCAGCCCCTACACGATGGCCACATGGCATTTCCTGATGCATCCTATGGAATCCCAGGCTGAAACCAGAAAGCCTGCGACACAGGGCATGGCTGACCCAGCACAGACTAAACGACCCAACACAAGAACCAAAGGGACTGTAGTGTGACAGGGACCTAAGGCACAGAGCAGAGATGTGACTGGCCAAAGCAGGTGTCATTTAGTGCTGTGCTCCGAGGGGCTAAGCCTGGGGACAGTGACGAGGGAAGAACTCTGGCTGTAAGGACAACTGTCATGCCATCACCCCAGGACTGGCCAGCTAGCTCACCCCAGTCCGAGGCTGAGCACCCTCCTTCCACAGAGGTGACCCAGAGGCCCAGGCCCCCCGGCAATGCCCATGCAGCAGTCTCAGACCTCCACCCAGAACTCCAGCCCCCACCCCAGACTGCAGAAGCAGAACCCTGGGGAGCCACCCTGCACCTCCAGACAGTTCAGAGGCCCCCAAAAGTGGGAGAACAGTCACCTGCCACGCCCTCCCTCCAACCTCCCTTACTCTCCAGGTCAGTGAGTCTTGAACTTCACACAAGACACACGAGCCCAGGGGCCAGCAAATACCTGGGCGGACCACACAGCCTCCATTGCAAAACTCTACTCTACTGTCCCACAACAGGAGCCAGAGACGGTGTGTAAACGAATGGGTGTGGCCCGTGTTCTAACACAACTCTATTAGGTGCAGTTAGCCAAGGCCTGGATTCGTGGGTTAAGATGCCAATTTGGTGGGTCCCAGCTGGCATTTTGTGTTGAACAATGGGCCACGCCACCTGCCAGAACACGGTGAGGCTGAGCTCCTTGGAGAAAACTGCCTTGATGGCGCGCTTGCTGGTGGGCCCTCAGATGCCCCCTAGACAAGTTTCTGACTATGAGACAGGGAAGAGAGAGTTACGGAGGGAGAAGCCCAAACTACCACACTGGTCCCTCAGCGGTGACACCCCCCACCCCCGACCCGGGCACCCCTGATTCTACACATGCTGCAGGTCCAAGAAGCTCTCCTGCGTTCCCCAGAGAAAGCAGGCCTGGCCATGGCCACCCTGACTACATCCTGTGAGCGCCGGCCACTTGGCTAGATCCCAATGCACAGCAACCCCTCCCAGGAACCTGCCCAAGAAAAGTGAAAACGGGCGCAAGCAGACCCTCACACGCCAACCCAAGTGCCCCTCCAGGAACAGAGGCGTGAGCCAGAGAGGGCAAGCCATCCCTAGAATACAGGATGGACCTCAAAAACACGCGGCTGAGCAACAGAAGCCAATGGAAGGCCACACAGTGTGTGACTCCGCTGATAGGAAATGTCCAGAACAGGTGAATCCAGAGACCGGAAGCAGATTGGTGGCTTCCGGGCCCGGAGAGGGGAACAGAGAGTGAGCTGATGGGGACGGATGATGGAACTGTTCTGGAACTAGACAGAAGTGATGACTGCACAACAGAATGCACTGAAACCACAGCATCACCTACCAAAAGACCCTGTGGCTCTCAGGTCCGCCTCCAAGGCTAGCTGGCACGAGCTTCCAGACAAGTTCTCTCCCTGAGAACCCCAGCCACATGCGGGGTGCACGAATGGAAATGCCTGGACCTGGGCTGGGCTCCCCACAGGGCCTCCTTCCCGTGGCGACCCATCAGATGAACCAGGAAGCTCCTCCTGCATACCCTTGAGAAGGCGGCACCCAGAGACTGACTGCTCCAGACCCAGCAGAGGGACCCCGCGGGAAGCTGCAGGCACAGACAGAGCTTTATGTGACAGCGCTCCCCAGCCACCACCTCCAAGACCTTGTCAGTGAGTGGCAGAAGGTGCTGACTCCCAGGTCCAGGTCACCAGAGAAACATGGGCTTGGCTCCAGAAATCCAGTCACACAACAAGAAAAGCACTCCCCCAAACAACGGGAAGTTCTAGTCTGGTTTCTGTGTTTATTTGGTGGGTGTGGCTGCTTTGAGACGGGGTCTCACTATGCTGCCCAAGCTGGTCTAAAACTCCTGGGCTCAAGAGATCCTCCCGCCTCAGCCTCCCAAGCTGCCGGGATCACCAGTGCCCCCAACTGTGCCAGGCTTCCCGTTTGTTTTTAACTCCTTTCAGACCCTGGCTGCATGTTGATCCAAGGGTGCACACCAACCCTGTCCCTTCCCAGAAGGATGCTGCGGTGTGCCTCAGTTTCCCCACAGCAAGATGGAGGAAAAGAGAGCTCCTCACTGAGGCCTTAAACGCCATGAATCTGGGGGTAAGTGATAGCCACAGGGCACAGAGCAAGGAGAGGACTCCTTCGGGGAAGGGGGAAGAAACCTCTTCTTCCTCAGAGAGACCTCTGCTCACCGCAGCCCCTGCCCGACTCTGCGCAATCCAAAACCCTCACCCAGCACCCCTGCCCCGGGGCCTGGCCCCTGTGGTAGCTCCCAACCCGAGACAACCCCCCACCCATAGCCCTGGTGCCTACTGTCTGTCCTTTGGTCTACTGTCTGTCCCTCTGTCTCATTCACCATCACCCTGAGCTCAGTGTGGAGAGAAGGCCCCTAGTTCCCACAGCAGGTGAACGAAGGGCCACTCCAGTGTCCACACGCACGCACGCACGACCTGACCTGCGGAGCCAGGCGGGGAAGGACAGGCGCCTGCAGCAGCTGCTAGCCCGCCTACCAGGAGGTCCCCACCAGGTACCGCCACCACAGGCTCTCTGCCTCAGACCCGGGGGAGCCACCTGTGGCCACTGTCACCGATGACCACCAACTGAGAGGTATGAAAGGACCCAAACTGATTCTCTCCCAGTTCTGGAGGCCAGAGGTCTGTGATAAGGTATCAACATGGCCACCTGCCCTTAAGAGTCCCAGGTGAGGGGCTGGGATTGTGGCTCAGTGGCAGAGCGCTTGCCTCACATGCATGAGGCACTGGGTTCGATCCTCAGCACCACATAAAAATAAATAAAAATATTATGTCCATCTACAACTAGAAAAAAAAAATTTAAAAAAAAAGAGTCCCCAGGGCAGTATCCTGCTGGCCTCTTCGGCCTCTGGAGCTCCTTGGCTTGCGGCCATCTCACACCAATCCCAGCTGTTTCCACATGGCCTTCTCCCCTGTGGCTGTGTGGCGTCTCCTCTCCTCATAAGGACACCAGACACGGTTTGCAGGCCACCCTAAATCCTGGATGACCTCTCCTCCGGCTCCTGACGTAGATTACATCTGCAGACCTTTTTTCGGATGCAGGTGCCACTCACAGGCGGGGGGGTCAGAGTGGGAGATGTTTTCTCAAGCCCACCACAGGCAGGCAGCTCACAACCTGGAGGGGCTTTTGGAGGGGCAGGCAGAGTGACAAGGGCGGCTCATCCTGTCCTCACAGAGTGGCTCAGGGTCTACGTGCACACCAAGGCCAAGGCCACAGATGGCACTGGGGAGCGGAAACAGCCAGTGTGGCAGCTAACGGTGCCCAGGCACGACTGGGGGTCAGGACGGGGACCGCCTCCACACTCCACCAGCCCAGGGACCCGTGAGGCTTCAACCTGTGCAGGGCCACCACCACCAGAGAGCAGGACCAGGAGAAAGCCGTCCCTCAGTCGTGACCAGGTCACCCTGGGCTGCTCTGCCTGGGAACTCTGCCTGGCCCAGGTGCTGTGACCTGAGATGCTCAATAACCAGTGAGGCCTTGGCCAGCTGGGGACGCACCCTGGCCCTTTCCCTAATCCCTCCCATCTGAACCCCCAGCCCAAACACCACCAGCATCCACTTGCTCTTGTTCACCCCCTCGTTGGAGCCATCACCCCCATACTGGATGCCCAAGGCAGCCACTCAGCCCGCACCGCTGCCCTCACAGCCGTGGCCGCATCTAAGCAGAAGCTTCCTCGGATAGGTCCACAGCGCTACCACAGGAGCTGGCGGCTCTGCTCCTAAGTACAAATGCCCACAGCTGCCGAGACTGCCGCAGCCAAAAGGTGTCCAATGGGATAAGTGGATACAATAGATCCATATAAAAAAATGTATCATTCAGCCACACCAAGGAATGAAGTGATAAATGGAAGTGACAGTTGTACAACACTGTGACTGTACTTAACATTACTTAATAGTGCACTTCAAAAGGTTAAAATGGCAAATTTTATGTTATGTATACTTTGCCACAAAAAAGGTTTTTTTGGTAGTACCAAGGATTGAACCCAGGGGCGCTCTGCTACTAAGCTGCATCCCAGCCTTTTTTTTTGGTTTTTTTTTTGGTACTGGGGATTGAACTCAGGGGCACTTGACCACTGAGCCACATCCCCAGCCCTATTTTGTGTTTTATGTAGAGACAGGGTCTCACTGAGTTGCTTAGCGCCTCGCTGTTGCTGAGGCTGGCTTTGAACTCACAATCCTCCCGTCTCAGCCTCCCTAAGCGCTGGGATTACAGGCTTGAGCCACCGCGCCCGGCTCCAGCCTTTTTAATTTTTCATTTTAAGACAGGATCTCATTAAGTTGCTAAGGGCCTTGCTAAGTTGCTGAGGCTGGCCTCAAACTTGCAATCCTCCTGCCTCAGCCTCCCAAGTAGCTGGGATTACAGGTGTGTACCACTGCGTCTGATGGCCACAAAAATTTTTTTAAAAGGGAATGAAGCAGCAATCTTTGCTACATCAAAAGCATGGTGCTGAGTGACAGAAGCCAGACACAAAAGGCCACATGGTGTATGATTTCATTGATATGAAATGTCCCAAACAGGCAAATCCAGAGACAGAAAGCCGATTAGTGGTGCCAGGGGTTGGGGAAGCGGAGTGAGGAGTGACTGCTAGTGGGGGTGGGGTCTCCTTTAGGGACACAGAAATGTTCTACAAGTTGATGCTGGTGTGCCCCGTGAACATGATGAACACCGCTGCAAGGTGGAGTCAACACTATGGAGAAGACAGTCGCCCCTTGGCATCCAGGGGACTGGTTCTAGGACTCCCCCAAAGGAAACCAAACTTCACAGACACTCAAGTCCCTGGTATGAAATGGCGCAGCACCTGCACAGAACCAAGGCACTTCTTCCCCTAGAATCTCACACCATCTCTGGATGACTTGCATTGCCCGATATGACGCAACTGCCACATGAAAGGTTGTCATGAGGTACTGTTCAGGGAACAAGGACAGGGGAGGTCTGTACACATTCAGTACAGATGTGATTCTCACTTTCCAAATATTTTCAGTCCCCTGTTGATGGAATCTGAGGACGTGGGGCCTGTGGACGCGAAGGGCCAACTGTCACAGAAACAAGCAGCAGAGGCCGGCCGCTCACCAAGGCAGGTCCTCCCTACCGCCAGGGTGAGATCCAGGCCTGCGCCCACCTCTCCTTCCCTCTCGCCCTCGCCAGCCCTAGGCTCTGCCCTCCTCAACCACACCAAGCACTTCCCACCTTGGGACATCTGCACCTGCCTGTCCCCCAGCCCTGAGTGGGGGCAGCCCTGTGTCAGCCTCTGGGTACTGCGCCCCCATCCTCTCCCAGCACATCGCTCCCTCATAGTGTCAGCCTCAGCCACTTGAGTTATTCCTTCTTCTCCCCCCAAATCCAAGTCAGCTCCCCAAAAGCACAGCCCTGGAACACCTTGTACACCACTGGGTCCCCACACACCCAACGCAGTCCCTGGGACATGCCAGGCAGTAAAAATTGTGACTAAGTGAAATGAACGAGCTGCTCCAACTTTACAGGTCTGGATGTGAGGCTTAGAAAGGTTCTGAAACCTGCCCAAAGTCACACAGCAAAGCACCACAGCTCTCCCTGCACCCTGCTCTGCCTCAAACCAAAGGGTGGGAAGGAATGTAGCACACCCACCCCTCAGCCCTGCAAACCACACTGGTCCCTCCATCCAACACCCTGGGTGCCCCCAGACAGAGACGTATTCATCTAGATAAACCCCTGCAGATCAGCCTCCTCTGGCAAGATAGCACCTTGGGTGTGCCCACCATCGCCACCAACAACCAGGTGCAAACACAGAAGTGGGCTGGCTGTCCTCAGAAACTCATGAGAGGAGCAGGTGTCTGTGCAAGGGGGCAAGGGGTCACAGCACAACCAGAGCCACCAAGGGAGGACAGGAGGAGACCTGTGTTGGGTGAGTCCATCTACCTACACTGGGCAATACAGACACACACAGCCAGTCAGGCGGGATGCCCTGCTCATCCTGGCCCCAGCCTGCCCCAGGTGGCACAGCCCATGGCTGCATGCTCAGCACTGAATGCTACCTACCTGGGGACAAGGCTTGGAGCCCGAGCACCTCCACATCACTAATGGAAGATTTCTCTGCCTTGGAAATCTGGGGTCAGACTGCTCTCTGGGGCGGGGGGTGCTGTCCATTTGAGGGCTCTGAAGAGCATCCCTGGCCTCCACCCCAAATGCTAATAACCTCCCCAGTCAGGATGACCAAAATATCTCCAGATATTGCCAAGTGTCCCCTGATTCTACACCTCGCAGAAGAAAACACTGCTTTGTCTCTAGAAGTTCGGTGTAAATTCACCTCAGCCCAGAGTCCGCACCTCCCCGCTAGTGTGAGGAACGGCAACAGAGGTGGCAGGAGATGGGAAATGGGCACCAGGGTGGACAGAACCACCAACTGCAGATTCTAAATATTTTTTTTAAAATCCATTAACCAATGAATGGATAAACAAATATGATGTGTCCATCGTAAGAATATTACTCAGCCATAAAAAAGAATAAAGCACTGACACACAGTACAATATTGATGAACCTAGAAAACGTCATGCCTCATGAAAGCCAGGCACAAAAAGCCACATGGCGCAGGATTCCATTGATACGAAATATCCAGAACAGGCAAATCCACAGAGACAGAAAGCAGATTAGTGCAGCCAAAGGCGGGGGGGATGGGCTGTGACTGCTAATGGGGATGGGGTTTTCTTTTGGGGCAATGAAAATAACCTGGAATTAGACAGTGGTGATGATCATACAATTCTATGAATCAACTAAAAACCACAGAATTTTCCACTTAAGCAAGTAAATTGTATAATATGTGAATTATATCTCAATAAAGTTGTTATTTTTTTTTCTTTTTGTCATCAAGGACACTGAACCAAGGGGTATTTTACCACTGAACTATATCCCCAGCCCTTCTTTTTTATTTTGAGACAGTCTTTTTTTTGGGTGGGGGTACCAAGGACTGAACTCGAGGGCACTCGACCACTGAGCCACATCCCCAGCCCTATTTTGTATTTTATTTAGAGACAGGGTCTCACTGAGTTGCTTAGTGTCTTCTTGTTGTCGAGGCTGGCTTTGAACTCACAATCCTCCTGCCTCGGCCTCCCAAGCCACCAAAATTACAGGCGTGCACCACCACGCCCAGCTGCAGCTGCTCTGTTAAAGAAATTTTTTCCAATAATGATCCATTTCCAGTCCCATGCAGAAACCAGCTTCCAATCATAATGACAGCCATAAACCTAGTATGACCCCTCTCTTCCTGTCACACTACAAACATCTGACACCAATGGCATGTGGCCCACACTACGTGCTGGAGATAAGCAGCATACACTCCCACTTCAGACACTTGCTCTGTGGATGCCACTTAAGTGGCACACTTTCTTTCTCCTTCCATTCATTCATTCGTTTGCCAACCACCTCCTTCTCTACATCCTAGAGGAGAAACAGATGTGGCCAGCTCCCTGAGCACACTCTTGTAATGCCTCCCCAACAGTGGCACCAATATGCACCGAACGGGTATACAGAAATGAAGATGCACATCCTAGGCTATTAAGGCCACTTTCTTGGGGAGAAACAAGCATCTAATTATAAAATAAAAGGAGCCCAAAGTTCAACCTGAGGAATCAGAGACCAAGGTAAGTCCACCTGGACCAGTCAGATCAGTGGCCCAATCCAGAAACCAGGGATGTAGGTGCCGCACACCCATGCACACCTTCCCTGAGATCCCACAGTGCAGGATGGGGTCTCACCACTGAAGGAACACAGCAGAGATTTGCTGCCACCTGTGCAAAGAGTGCTCTCCTCCTTGACCCACAAGGAAGGTCCTGCTAGACACACTTGGCATGGGAGAAAAACTGAGGCCATGATCATGGGCCTAGAAGAAGAGACACTTTAGACCCCATGCCCAACACGCCCCTGCTCCAGGCCCATGGCAGCTTCCCAAGTAAGCCTGGCAGAACCTGGCCTGCTCCTGCACACCAAATGCCCTCAGCCACCTAAGGCAGACCTATCCCTCCACCTTCATCCTGAGAAGGCCCTGTCCCTCTGGGAGAATATTGCCTGGTCCCCAAAAGTTCCAGGACTCAGCACAATTTAGGTTCTTAAGTCCTGTCAGGACCCTGTGAGGGAGGGCATCTGACCTTTCCCTCAACTGTTCAGGAATGAGAGATACCTGTCCCAACCCAGGTCTGCAAGTGGGGGCATCTGTCCCTCCCCAACACTCAAGGAGGGCACAGGTGACTGGGATGCAGAGGCACCCCTTCCCTCAAGTAGCAATGATGTGGGAGCACTTGTCCTGCACTGGTACCCATGGTGTGAGAACACCTGTACTCCAATGCCCAGGTAAAAATGATGCTGGCAAGCAGCACTCAGCCCTTACACCTCAGTGTCATCCTGTGCCCCCAGGTAGCAATGACATGGGGACATGTGTCCCCTCAGGTAGTAATAATGGGAGACATCTGTCCCCCTCAGGTAACAACCACGTAGTGGCAAGCGTTCCCTGCTGATAGTAACAATACAGAGGCCCCTGTCCCCTCCAGGTAACAATGATGTAGTGTCACCTATCCTCCTAAAGTAGCAATGATGTGTGGACACCTGCAAACCTCAGGTTTCGAGGATGTGGGGGTCCCGCCCACGACGCCCGGGGCATGGGGACACCTGTCCCCCTCTGGTCGTGCCAAGCCCCGCCTCCGCCACGCGCGCCCCGCCTCCGCCGCGCGCCCCCCGCCCCGTGCACGCGCCAGACACGCGCCCCCTCTTTTCTCCTCCCCCGGCCCCGAAGGGTCGGCGCGGGCGCCCCCTTACCCGCGCGGCGCGCGTCAGGCTCAGGTCCTTCATGACCTCCTCGAAGGCCGCCGTCTCCTCCGCCTGCTTCTGATTGTGCAGGGCGATCTTCTCGCTGAATTTCCGCGGATTGTTCGAAGTCGCCATCTTCTCGCCGCCGCCTCCTCCTCCTCCTCCTCCTCCTCCACCACCTCCTCGCCCCCCCACTCGCTCGTGCCACAGCGCAAGCGCTGGCCGGGCCCACGGGCGGTGAGAAGTGCGCAGGCGCGCGGGCGGTCGTGAGCGCGGCGCAGGCGCAGGGAAGAGACGCGCGGCGCGGGGGCGATGGCGCATGCGCGCGCCTGGGCGGCGCGCTTTGGACCCACTGGGAGGGGAGAGGGAAAGAGTGGGAATTTCGGCGCACGCGCGCTGATTCGCTGCCTGACCCGCTGGACAGCGGCCGCCTGGCTATTGGGCAAGATCCAGAAATGGGCCCTAGTGCTGGAGATCCCAAGAGCGAGCCAGCCCTACCCACGCACTCTCATTTCGCGAGGGTGGGACTAGGCACGTCTCGGGGACAGGTGGGTCCCGGAGGCAAAGCCTGGACTCCGACCCAGAGCTCTGAGACCAGAGCTGTCAGTCATTCATGCCTTCGTTCATCCAACTGCATTCATGCTCTTTTTCCCTGGTATGGGAATGCTGGGGATTGAACCCAGACGCTCAGGCATGCTAAACAAGCGCTCTACCACTGAACTCCATCCACATCCTTTTTCTCTTTTATTTTGGAAGGGGTCTAGCTCTTTTCCTGAAATTTGGGATTATCCTCCCTCTCCCTCCTGAATTGCTGGGATTACAGGCATGCACCACCGCACCAGGCGACGACATTCTTTATGAAGTACCTCCTATGTGCTAGGCAAACTAGGGTTTGAGCATGGACAAAACACACGTGAGCCCTGCCCTTTTGGGGGTGCACATTGGGGAAAGAAGGAGACATAACCCACAAAGAAATGAGCAAGAACATTTCTGATGGAAATGAATGTGGTGCAGAAAAAAAAGACCAGTGACAGGCCAGCTTGAGAGCAACATTACAGAGAGGCTCCTGGAGCCACCAGGGCCAGGGAGGCAGTGCACATTTGAGCTGAGACTTGAACCTTCCCAGCAGCCCCCAGTCCATAAACCTGGAGGTCATCCTTAACACCTTTCTTTTCCTTTCTCCTCTCATTTAATGAGTTGCCATTCTGGACACATAAGCCCCCAAAACTGAAATTATAAAGCTTCAACCTCCTCTGTGTATTTCTCCAGTTCAGTCCTGTTCAAGGATTTCTGCTTTGCCATGGGGTGTTAACAGAAGGATCCAGAAATTCCACCTAAACCTGGCAGTGGAAGTTGAGGGCAGAGTCTCACTGATGGCAGGGAGGTGATCCAGGGAAGCAGCAGTTGCTCTGACATCTAGCTATCCCTCCTGATTCAGAGAGACCTCAGCCACCAGTATTGAAAATTATATTCAGGAGGATCAGGGACTTCAGAGAGGAAGCCAGTAGGAGTGGCCAGGGGAGGCTTTGGACAACAAGCACATTTGTACTAGAGTGAGAGATGACCGGAGGGAATGCTGATTATAGGGAGACACCAACACATTCCAATCATGTTTTTATTTGCACTTTACAATGGATTGATAAAATGTCCATGTTAAATATATTTACATACATAGATTTCCATTGGGAGTCGCTTGAGTCTTTGCCACTGCCCTGTTTTTCTTTCATGTTCGTATGATTCTGAACATTTCATGGACTTGCCTAACAAGCCTCTCCACACTTTTTGATGTCAACAGTGATCTTTCGAGAACACTCATTCAGACTTTCAGCACCTGAGATGTGCATGGGGCTGTCCTCACTGCACTTCCTCTCCTCAAACATCCCTCCCTAAGGTGGAAGTTTTGGCCAATCAGCACAGCCCATGTCTCTGCTCAGGCCAGATGCGTAACCAGTGAAGTATAATTCTGGAATTTTTGTTTGAACCATGGAAAATGAAGACAACCCTCCCCCAAGACTAGTACAGGTCTTCAGTGCCAGAAGTCACTATATGCAGAGGATGGGCCTGTGCAGAGAGGATAATAGAACCAAAAGGTAGCAACAGACATTTTCTGAGCTCCTGGATCCAGCTGTGCCTGAAGATAGACATCTATCTCACCTTGCCTTTTCGGTTATATGAGCCAAAAATGTATTCCCTTTTTTGCTTAAAGGGATTTAAAGTCCATTTTTCTATCCCCGGCACAGAGGAGACTGCAGCTTCTATGCGTCAGGTGCAAGACGGAATGCTCTAAATGTGGCATATAGTTCTTGTCACCATCACTTGAGGTCAGAGATGAAATAGAAACAGGGACATAGAATAGAGCATGAAATAGAGCAGGGACAGGGACAGCAGCTGCCCAGAGCAAGTTCAGCATGGGAACCAGGGCTAGAACTCAGTCCTGACAGCAGGGCTCAGCTTCCTGTCTCACACCGGCTTTTGTAAGGTTTAAATGAAGCTAATGGATGTCACCTGTTTGGCTCATAAGAGTGTATTAAATATCGGTTACCCTAGTCACTTACATACATCAGCAGGAAGCCGGGTTCTGGACCCAGAAAGACAGAGGAGGAAAGATTTGGGAGGGAGCAGAGGTTGATGGATCTCAACAAGAGGCCACGCCCCCACGTGCAGGACCAAGGCTAAGGCTCACCGGGTCACCCTATCCACCCCACGCTGGACATGTAATTTGATCCATCCCAAACCCTGGAGATGAGTCAGAGGAAGCCAGCCTGCTTGTTGCACAATGGCCGGACAGTGACCCAAGCCCTCCTCCCTGCTCCCTTGACCCCAGGGCAGGAGGAGGGCTACCCCGGCAAAAACCAGCCCAGAAGTTTTCACTTCTATGTTCATCAAAGGAAGTTGCTGCTGCCCAGTACGGCCTGCTGATGCTCCTTAGAGCCCCCCGTAAACCAGGGCAGATTCCATGTTCCAGTCCTGAGCCCCTCAAGGCCTGTGCCTGCCTCGACCCCCTCCAGCCACACTGGCCTCTTCCCCTGTGCTGCTCCTTCTACCTGGATTGCTGTCCCCTGAGATCCTTCCATGGCTGGCACTGTCTCACCTTTCATGCCTTTCTTCTGAGAGACCCTCCTTTAAGGACTATTGGAAGCCCATCATGGTGGGGTGGTGCACGCCTGTCCTCCCAGAGGCTGGGGAGGCTGAGGCAGGAGGATCACGAGTTCAAAGCCAGCCTCAGCAAAAGTGAGGCGCTAAGCAACTCAGTGAGACCCTGTCTCTACATAATACACAAAACAGGGCTGGGGATGTGGCTCAGTGGTCGAGTGCCCCTGAGTTCAATCCTTGATACCAAAAAAAAAAAAAACTATTGGAAGTGGCCCCAGTGTCTCAACCCATGACCCAGCTGTCCAAAGGCAGCTGTTTCTGGCATCCTGTCTGCTTTCCCATTCACTGAGCTGAGATCAGAGGGTGAAAGTATGTTTGCCCTTCTCAAGCACGCCCAGACTCCAAGGACATGGACACATGCAATTCCTTCTTTGTTGTTGTTTTTGTACCAGGAATTGAATCCAGGGGCTTAAACACTGAGCCACATACCCAGCCTTTTTTTTTTTTTTTTTTCTTAGATGTTGATTGACCTTTATTTTATTCATTTATTTATACGTGATGCTGAGAATTGAACCCAGTGCCTCACGCATGCAAGGCAAGCGCTCTACCACCGAGCCACAACCCCAGCGCCCCCCACCCCAGCCTTTTTTATATTTTTATTTAGAGACAGAATCTTGCTGAGTTGCTTAGGGCCTTGCTAAGTTGCTGAGGCTGGCTTTGAATTTGTGATCCTCCTGCCTCGGCCTCCTGAGCCCTGAGATCACAGGTGTGCGCCACCCTTCTAGCTCATAATTTCTTACTCTAAAGGCTTGTTCCCTATTCCTGCAGGGCCTGAGAACTTTAGGCCTCATTTTGTGCTCACCTTTGTTCACTGTCTCCCTAAGAACACAGAGCTAACACAGTACGAGGCACGAGGTGGGGCACAGACTGTTGATTTTCTCCCCAGATTCTCCTACTCATCCATCAAAACCCACCTCAAATGTTCCTGATCCCCAAAGAGTTCAGGGTCCCTCCCTCTAGGCTCGCCCAGCCCTGGGTCACTCTTCAGCTAGCCCCAATCCCAAGGGGCTAGGAGCCTTCAGTTGCTGAAGAGTTTCACTTGAGTTATGAAGCACATTTTATAAACCACTTCTCACTGCCTCTCAAATCCAGTTTTCTCTCCTTCACTTCCTAACTCTACCTGGCTCCATTTGGTCCCTGTCAACCTCTCCAACATCATCTCCCACCCTTCCCTTTCTCACATCCTCTACTCCAGCCTTGCTGTGGTTTGCCTCAGGGCCTTTGCACAGGCTACCCCCTTGGAACGCCCTTTCCCTCTGCATCCTGGCCACAGCAAGCCTCTAACACACCATTAAATTAAAACCTAAACTCCTGAGAGTTTGTGTAGTCCTAGCTTTGTTGACTGTCCAGCTGTGTGACAGTGGGAACGTGTCTTCACCTCTCTGAGCCTCATCGTCCTCCCCAGTTAAGTGTGGATAGTGGCACTCCTCATACCAGGCTCCTGGGAAGATTAAACAGATAACGCATGGAAAGCACTTAGCCGAGCGCCCGCTCCATCACGGGCACTAACTGCCAGGGAAGCAAAATGCTTCTTGAAGATGTTGGTTTATGCTTTGCTTTCTTGCTCTTCCTTATATGGGATCTTAGTCTATTTGGGGTCCCACATTGTGTCGAGGTGAATTAGGGCCGTTGGAGCCGGGAGGCACAAAGGAAAGCTATCCAGGGCCTGTTTCTGACTTCCAAAGCAGGCTGTTGTCAGAGTTCTAAAAGGGTAACGCAGGGCTGTGTGCACAGCTTGGCGGTCGAGAACTTGCCTAACATGCAAGGCCCTGGGTTCCATCCCCAGTGCCGCCAAAAAATACAAAGAGAAAAGAATGAAGCAAGAGAGCAAAATTGGGTCTGATTATGAAGTAAAAGGTAAAGTCCCAGCAGAAGCCAAAAAATTTAGACATGGGGCTGGAGGTGTGACTCAGTGGTAGAGCGTTTGCCTAGCTCGTGTGGGGCCCTGGGTTCCATTCCCAGTGCACCAAAGACAAAAAGAAAAGAAAAAATAAAAAACTGAACAAAGAAACAAGTAGAACCCAGGCGCGGTGGCGCACACCTGTAATCCCAGCAGCTGGGGAGGCTGAGGCAGGAGGATTGCAATTTCAAAGCCAGCCTCAGCAATGGCGAGGCGCTAAGCAACTCAGTGAGACCCTGTCTCTACATAAAACACAAAATAGGGCTGGGGATGTGGCTCAGTGGTCGAGTGGCCCTGAGTTCACTCCCTTGTGACGGAACACACGTGTGGGATGAGGACCATGCCCCTTGCCCTCCAGCGGGGGCTCGAATGTGGAGCAGGATGTGGAACACGATTAGACTGCCAAAAAGGGTGGCAAGGGGCTGAAGCTGAGTGGGGGAGGCTCAGGGGTCACCCCTAAGGAGCCTCAAGAGACTCCCATGAAGGGACAGCCCAGATGAGCTCCCAAAAAGACCCCTAAGGCTTCTGCCGGAACTAGCTGAGCCTCAGCTGGTCTCCCCGTCCAGATCCCTCCCCAATGTCCAAAAGCCTAGAACACCCACAACCACACTTACCTGACAAAAATACAGAGGGCTCCCCCTCCCACCTCCAGGGGCCATGGCTGTGGCAGCGGAGGGCGGGGGAGGGGGGCTTTCTTTTCTGGTTGTCCACATCTGGGTTCCCATTGGAGCTTGGGGAGTCGGCCCTCTCCAACAGAAGCCCCCAGGTCAATGGCGATAGATGGAACTACAGGCCCCAATTGCCCCATTCATTCCTGTGCCCATGCCCTTGGCTGCGGGAATTTGCAGTTCCTTGCCAGATGGAGGGTCCTTCCCAACTCCTCACTCTCAGCTCAGCCGCATGATTTACTTGGCTAAAGACTCGGGAAGGTGCAATCGCATCCGAGTCCCAAGTCTAGGGAATTAGGAGGCCTCACAGGATTCCACTTGTCCTCGGCACCACTGCAGGAGGAGACCGTGCTGTGGCTAGCTGCTGGTCCCAGGAGAGTGTGAGACAGGAAACAGGAGCCTCTTCCCACCCATGGCCTTGCATCTGGAGGCAGAGCTGCCAGCCTGGCAGGAGCACCCTAAAGCTCACTCAGGTGTGGAAAACACTCGCTGCGTGCTGTCGAGATGGGCTTGTTCACTACGCGGCAGTGACGTACACGCTGACATACTCTCTCTACTCCCCAGGTGCCTGGGATGTTGGCATGAGATGTGGGCTGGGCCAGCAGGACATTTCCATTCAGGGACAAGTGGTACAAAGAAACAGCAGGGCAGGGCCATCCAGTTCCAGAGTGGCCCCAGGGGCCACCACGGCTGAGAGCCAAGGGCCAGTGGCAGTGCCAAGGGAGGCATCTGGATCCCGCAGTGGTGGCAGGAGCAGCACCACCCTGGCCCCTGACATTACTTCACCTTCAGCTGAAATCACCTTCCTGCCCCTTCTGTGAGCTATAGTTCTCTTTTTGTTTTTGGCAGTGTTGGGAACTAAACCCACGGTCTCACATGATTTGGGCAAGCGCTCTGCCGTTGAGCTATACCTCCAGCCTTACCAGTTTTCTAACATGCTCTTCCACTACTTGGCTCCCATCAGCTTCTGTTGGTTGAAAATAAAACCCTGACTCACTTAAAATGGAGAAACTCTAGCCTCTGTCACATTTATATTATAAATTTTAAATTGTTTTGTTGCAAGTATTAGAATATTTGACTGTATCTTAAATAGCACAGATATTATTTCTCATAACAAGGAATCTGGAGGTTAGAGGAGCCGTGATAGGACTGGTGACCCTGTGATTTCAGGGACTTGGGAGAAAGCATCTCTTAACTTGCTCCTCGTGGCCACAAGATGGCTGCAGAAGCTCCTGGCATTGCATCCACATATGAAGCAGTAAGGGAGGGGAGGGGGCAACAAGGTCTCTCCTTTGTCCAGAAACATCCAACCCCTTAAAACTTTCTGGCCAGAGCTGGGAAACATGCCCAGATTGAAAACAACCCCAGCAAAAAGCATTGCCAAGAATGGCTCAGCTGAATCTTAAGTCAACCCCTGAGGCTGGGCACGTTGCTACTGGCACCATATCAGGGTTTTGTTGGTGAGGAGGGAGTTACACGGCTGCTGGGTTGGCCACCAGCAGGATAGGCCATGAGAATGACAGGCAGACAGGAACTAAGCAGAGCCCCTTCTTCTTGCCCCGGGAGGCCCACACACAGATGGTGTCACAATGCTGGGGTGAGGGGCCTTGCTCTCCGTCTTGCCCAGGCCCTTGCCTCGTGCTGCACTCACAGGCCGCGCCCTCTGTGCCTGCCTCGCTAGGTGCGGGGCTGCTGAGACACACGGCGTCCTGCGTCCGGAGGCTTCACCGTGCGGAGCCCATCTCCAGGGCCCGTGAGAAACAAGGAGCTGGAGCCGATTTCTTGGAGACAGATCCAGGGGCGGGTTTCCAAGCTGGCCAGGTCCAGGATGGATTCCCACCTCACAGGGCTCCCCAGAGGCCCCCTTGGCCCTTGTTTGTTGCGAGGCCCCAGAAGTCACACTTGGCCTCCCTCTTGCAGGCCTGCATCCTGCCATCCCAGGAGACAGTGTTTTCCCACAGCCTGAACCCAGGTGTGGAGGGGGGGTCCTGGGGACCACATCCAGGCCGCAGCCAGGAAGCAGCACGTCTGGAAGCCTTGGCCAGGGGAGGTGCAGGGCTCCAGGTCCCTTTGGGACAACAGGCAGGGAGGGCGAGGCTGGTCCAAGGGTGCGGGCTTGTGCGAGTTTGTGCCCATGAGCTTGCGTCTAAGCACGTGTGCGGGGGCCACGAGTGTGCCACAGAGGGTGTGAGCCAGAGGATGTGTGAGCAGGGCAAGCACACGTGTGCACAGCAAGATCACGTGAGTGCGCGAGTCACAGTGCAGGCACGCAGGTGTGCTGGTGAGTGTGTGCGAGGGTGCAGTGTGCGCAGGCGTGTTCCGCCTTTCTCTGAAGGACACAAACGTTCACAAAGTGAAGATTCGAGCCAGTTTCTGCTAAATTAAAAACAGCTTTTTCGTGTTTAAAGTTTACAATACAAAAAATAATTTTCCTTTCTTCCGGGGGTAGGATGGGGGCCGAGGGAGGGGCAGGGGCCCCCGGAGAACATTCCATGAACCGGCTCAGACGGTTATGCACAATCGACTGGGTTAGATACGGCAGCGCCCCCCACCCGCGGCCAGCACCCCTGCCAGCTCATTGGGGACAAGATGTTCCGAGGTGTGAGCTGATCTCAGGGACTTGCAGCTGGCAGAGGCTTCTTTCTGCCCCCCTGAAGGGGCTGTGCCTCCAACGGCCAAGTGTTCTCTTTGGGGAACTCGGGTGGGGGCGGGGCGGAATGTTCTGAGGAGTCCCCTGGGACAGCGCTTTGGTTTTGATGCCCCTGGCAGCGTGGGCTCCTTCCAGGTTCCCAACCAAGTTCCCATCTTAGCGCTGCTCCGCCCCCAGCCTCACCCTGGGGCCCAGGGCGGCTGCACAGGGGTGCCAGCACACTGGATGAGGCAACGTACACAGACCTGCATTTGCAGAATGATCCCAGTGGCCACCCCTCCCCACAAGTCTGTCCAGGACGTCAGGCATTTGCCACCAGCACGCAGCCCACGTGTGGCTTGCTCTGTGCAGCCTGGGTGCCTGGCAAGGCCTGGGGGTGGCAGGGCCTTGGAGGTGCTCTTAGGCCCACACGGAAGAATGGGGACATCATGCTGCCTGGAGGACCTGCCTTGGCCTCCCCCAGCACGATCCCCTGGGGAGAGAGGCTCCCGGGCCACCTGATCTGCACTTGGTCCCTGAGACTGAGCAGATGGGAAGATGGGACCTGTGGGGGCTATGGCTGCCCAGTGGCAGGGACCAGGAAACTTGGAAAGACTCTCCCTGGCACTTCCCTCCAAGGCCACCCCAGGCGGGGCCCAGGTTCATTCTGTCTCCAAGGTGCCCAAGTGGATGTCCCAACAGAACTTCCCACTGTCCCTGTCCTCCTGAACCAAGACCCAGCCCTCAACCCCCAGCTCCTCAGCAATGAGGGAAAAGGCTGGGACAGGGAGAGGAGCCCCAGACACACAGAGGACACACGCAGAATCCGTGGCCAATCAGGCCCAAGCAGCATGGCTCGGTGCTGGGCCCGCTCCATCTTTTCACCATGACATTTTTATTAAATAAAGGGCAACATTAGGGAGGGAAGGCGGCTGAGGTAAGAGGCTGATCCTTTACACCGTGCGCGGGTCACAACAACACGACATCCATGTCTGTTGAAGTCGCCCCTAGAGTACGAATCTCGCTTGGAAAGCAGCAGCACCGGCTTCTAAGGAAGAAAGTAAAACAGCACGAAGACGTTCGGAGGCCAGACATCAGAACAAGTGTGGCCAGAAATACCGCAAAGCCCTTGGAGGAACGGCCAGCGCCTGCCCCGCAGCCCAAGGGTGGCCTCGGGCCTGGTGGCACATTGACCTAAAACCAGAGCTGGGTTGGGCTGAGGGAGGGCAATCAAAATCGCCACAGCCCCGTGGGATGCAGGAGCACTGAGAGCCTGAGCTGGCGTCCCCTCCACCATGGGAAGGGACGGCCTGGCCACCCAGAGCCAACGTGGCAGATGGGGCATCCTGGCTGGCCTTCCTTGCTCAGGCCCCAGGCAATGCTCAGCGCCAAATGGAGGGCAGGGCACCCTCAAGGCCGCCTCTGGGAGTTGGCTGTGGTTTCTCCTGGAAGCAGGTGAGCAGAGGCCCTTAAGGTACAGGATAGGAAGGGGGACGCGGGCAGAGGCCTCCCTGGCAGCTCAGGCTGAGGGGCTTGGGCAAGCACATCTGGGGGAAGCAGACAGACCCTCCCCGTCCATCAGCCCCCATCCAGGGGCTCTGGAGAGGCCCCTCCTGGCCCGAGATCCCTCACGTCAGGGGTGTTTCGGGTGAGTGGATTTTACAAACACGCACACAGGCGACTCGGGAGGGAGGGAGGGAGAGAGGGAGGTGCATACCAGGGATGTGGGGTTAGGTGTTCATGGCTCACATCTGAGCATCTGAAACCATGGGCAGGCAGAGCTGGGTGGGGATGGGGAGAGAGGGGAAGTGGAGCCACACAACGACACCACAAGGAGGCCCCGGTTCCCCCACAGCAGAACTGGCAGGCTGGGCGAGGGAACTGCCTGTGGCAAGAGCTTGTCACAACGCGGCAGCCTCCTGGGCTGGACCCTTGGGCTGGACTCAGAGCCAGGATTTGCCTCGGGACGGCGGGGGGCTCCTTGCCTTTGCAGGCCCCTCCAGGCCAGCATGGGAAGGTGCCTGAGGTTCTCTGCCCAGGCGTGTTGGCCAGCCCCCGCTGGGAGACCACATGCGGCTGGGCCAGGGTCCCAGGAGTCCAGGGAGCTATCTCCTGCCCCCAGCCCGGGGCAGCAGGACAGGGGCACAGGCGATGCCCGCGAAGGACTCCGGGAAGTGCAGATCTCGCTCCCACTCGTCCGTCTCTGTGTTGTACACCTGCACGACACCCGTCACGTTGTTGAGGCGCCAGCTGTAGCCCCCCACAATGTAGATCTTCCTCCCCAGCAAGCAGCAGCCGGCCTCTGATTGGCCAGCCCGCATGGGGGTCACACTGGTCCACTGGTCTGTCTCGGGCACGTAATACTCCACAGCCAGCACGTCGAAGCAGCGATCCACGTGGTCCATGCGGCCTCCAAGAGCGTAGATGCGGCCACCGGCGCCCACCATGGCATGCAGCACCCGGGGCTCGCTCATGGGCGCCTTGAACTCCCACTGGTCGGCCACCGGATCGTAGCAGTGCAGCGCCTTCTTGTCCTCCACCGAGATGCCGTAGCCCCCTGAGATGTAGAGGCGGCCACCCGAAGAGGCCCCTGCGTGGCCCCAGGTGCGGCGCTTCAGTGAGCAGGCGTAGCCCCACTCGTTGCGCCGGGGGCAGTATCTCTCCACGGAGGCCAGGCTTCCGGCGCGGTTGCGGCCGCCCGTGGCGTACACCATGCCGCACAGCACGTTCAGCTGGAACTGGATGCGGCTCTCTTGCATGGCCTGCAGGCGCAGCCAGCGGTTCAGGTGGGGGTCATAGCGGTAGCAGGCGTCCACTGCGCCCTCGCCACTGCGGTACTGCAGGTGCTGGCCCCCGGCCACGTACACGAAGTTGTCCAGAACGGCCACGCACGTGTGGCTGCAGCCCACCTCCATCTCAGTGAGCTCGCGGAAGTGCCGGGCGCCTGGCTCGGGCAGCTGGTACACCTTGCTGCTGACGGAGCGGTCACTGTCAGTGTAGGGTGTGCCGCCGAAGGTGACCAGCGAGGGAACATCGGAGCGCACGGCAGTGCGTGGGGATTGCATCTCATGCTGCCGGAAGGGGAGCACCTGGTAGTTGAAGGCCTCCAGCAGGTACTGGCGGCAGAGCACGTCCTCCACCATGATGTCCAGTGTCTGCACGCTGTCCACCAGCTCCGAGGACTGCATCAGCGGGAAGCGGATGTGGCACAGCACGTGGCTGGCGCGCGGCCTCCGGGCCGGGTCATGCTGTAGCCAGCGGACGGCGGCACGAAACAGGTCGATCTCGGAGCAGCTCTGCAGCCGGTTGCTCTGCAGGAAGAAGACCAGGCGCTCCAGTGGCAGGCGCAGGAAATCTTCCTCCTCAGCAATCTGGAGGAAGTGGCGGAAGGTGAAGGCGTCCACCGACTCCCTGAGGGAGGCCAGGCTGAAGGTGGTGGCCATTTGGCCAATGTTGAGGCAGGTCTCCACGCTCATGGCGGCCTTGAGGAACTCCTCGCACAGCTCCACCACCGGCAGCATCTGCAGGAACACCGCGGCACCCAGCACATCCTGCACGCAGTCCAGGTCCAGGGTCACTTCGGCACTATAGGCAAAGTCGATGATATGCCGTAGGCCGCGGGCGGACACACCTTTCAGCTCAATGACATCCTGGCTTGCCTCCCTCATGCCGCCCGTGAACATAGCCCTGAGGGTTGGAAACACAGTGTAGGCTCAGGATGGCCAAGGGGAGCCCTGGCGGCCAATAACAGCCTGGCGGAGGGATAAGACTGCAGAGCGCAGCCAGCAGGAGGACAATGGGGCTGGACACTCATGAAGAACAAGCAAGCAAGACAGGGTTTGAGTTGGCGGTGGCGCAAGCCTGTCATCCCAGCACTTAGGGAGGCTGAGACAGGAGGATCACGAGTTCAAAGCCAGCCTCAGCAATGGCGAGGCACTAAGCAACTCAGTGAGACCCTGTCTCTACATAAAACACAAAACAGGGCTGGGGATGTGGCTCAGTGGTCGAGTGCCCCTGAGTTCAGTCCCCGGTACCACAAAAATTTTAAAAAAGTTGAATCCACCCCCAGCGGTGCCTCCTCCCAGAAACAGGGACTCCCACCTGAGCCCTGCATGGGGCACTGCCTGAGCCCTTAATTTAGATTGTGGCCTTTGGTCAGAGCTGCAGGAGCAGCAGGCCCAAGTCAACCTCACCCAACATGTGACCTGATAGAGCCCAGTGGACTCAGAGGGGCAGAGGTTCCAGGTGTGGTTGCCAAAGAAAAAGCCACCTAAGCTCAGGAGACAAGCCAGGCACAGGTGTCCTGCCAGGGTCTGCAAAACCCTGTCCCTTGTTGCTCACTGTCTGTGCAAAAAGGTCCTGCTTCCCCAGCCTGGGTCTGGGCAACCACCACACAAGGGACCTCTAGAATGGGACAACTACTGGGGACTGTGCAGGAGACCACTGCTGTCTCCAGAGAGCCGAGGAGAACGGGGAAGCACCTCCCTGCTCCTGGCACAGTCCAGAGTCCTCAGCCCAGTGAGAGACCCCAAGCTAGGGATCCCAGCTCTGTCACCACGCTGCTCTGCTCTGAGAGGTGGAGCGAACATGAGAGCTGGCAAAGGGGCACAGGCCCAGGCAGGAGGGCCCTGGGGAAGCCTGGGGATCACAGCCTTCCCCATCCCAGTGGCCCACCCAGGGCTTGCCCAGGACATGGGCAGGTCCCCACAGGGCAGGCTGGCATTCCACACTAGCACACCCTCCCTGATGCGCCTGAGGGGAGGGGACTCTGCTTGTCTCTGCCCCTTAGATGTCTCTGCCCTAGTGGCGTCCTGTGTGGGCCAGGCTTGGGGCCACAGCAGGAGGACAGCTGTGAGGCACCACCAGCTAACCACTGCCCAGCAAGCTGCCCAACATCCAAGGGTTCCAGGAGCAGTGTGCTGCCAGCTCGCAGGCCCTGCCCTGCCTGTCCCCTGGAGTCCCCGCCAGACTTGGGGCATCTTGAGGAAGACTGAGGCTGTCACAGGCGACGGGAAGGAGTTTTGCCTTTTAAGGCCTTGCCGGCTGCAGTGCCAGCGCCGGGGAGCCTTTAAAGGGCATTGCTGGCTGGGCTGGCCCACCCGTCCCCAAATCCAGAATAAAAATAGAAACGGCGCCCCAGTTGGCTGGGCTGCTGTGGCTCCCCACAGTGGCCTTGCTGAGCCCACGGGGCAGGCAGCCAGGCCGTCAGGAACATGTGGCCCCAGACTCACCTGGGCTGAGGTGAACCTGGGAGCTGCTCCCAGGATGGCCCAGCTCTCTCGGAAGGTGAGGTCTCAGCCTGGAAGCTACGAGGCTCACCTACTTGTCCCCAGGGGAATGAGGAAGCCCATCTCTAGCCCCATGACAGCCCCAGTTGGGAAGAAGAACTCCCCTGCCCACACAGCTCCAAGGAGCCCTCACCTCTGGCCCAGCCACAGCTCAGGGAGAGACAGAGCCATGTGCCCACCATACAGGGCACAGAGACGCCTCATCCAGGCTCAGACGGGGCCCAATACATGCGGTCAGCAAGACATGAGGGTGCTGATGTCCCTCCAGTCCCTCAGTTGTTCTGCTCTAGGTGTGAGTGTGGGTGTCATGGAGGCAGGGACCTGGGCCCATTTCATGCCCACCAGATCCCTGAGACCTAGATTAACCCTGGAATACAGCAATTGTCCAGTAAAGACTTAGAACGAAAGCCTGGCCAAGCCGGGCGCAGGCGCACACCTGTAATTCTAGGCTGAGGCAGGAGGAAGGCGAGTTCAAAGCCAGCCTCAGCAATTTAGCAAGGCCCTAAGCAAGCCAGTGAGACCTGTCTCTAAATAAAATATTTTTGAAAAAGGACTGGAGATGTGGACCAGTGGTTAAGTGCCTCTGGGTTCAATCCCCAAGACCAATGAGGGGAAAAAAAAAAAGCAAGCCTGGGGAAGCCCTAACCTCGTCAGGGCAGAGGCGCTTAAGCAGGCGCCCACAGGCTACCTCCGCCCTTAGAGCGCCTTCTGCCCCAAAAGAAGAACAAGGAAAAGGAGGCATGGTTAGTAGACAGAGGCTTCCCTCTACGCCAGAAGGGTGGCCAGCGCCAGCCATTCTCCCTCACGGCCATTCCTGGCTGGTACTGGATGGGCCCCTTCTTAGAAGGTGGCTGCTGTCACGTCACCCTGTTCCCCCCCCAAGTTCCCAGGGCCCACCTCACCTGAAGTAGTCGCTGCAGGCAGCCAGAACTACCTTGTGTGCGTGGAAGACCTCTCTGTTGATGGTCAGGACCACATCCAGGAGTTGGCCCTGGGCACGGAGAGTGGCCAGGCCCTGCAGGAGGCTGGTGCTGTGGCCAGGCGCCGAGAAGGTGCACTTGAGGGCCCCGTTCTTATCGGCCATGCTGGGGAGAGAGCAGAGAGGGGGTCGACAGGGCTCAGAGGCCTTGAAGTCCTGGTACACACGACAGCATGAAGAACCTCGAAAACACCATGCTGACAAGAGGAGCCAGACGCAGAAGGCCACACAGTGTGTGCAGCCACGATTCCAGCGACAGGAAGTGTCCAGGACAGAGACAGAAAGCAGATGGGTGGTTGACGGGGGTGGAAATAAAACATCAATGCTCGGTGTGTATGGGGCTCTCCACATGGGTAACGAAATATTCTGCAATGAGATGGAGGCAAAGGCCACACAGCACTGTGAATGAGCCCAAGGCCAGCGACTTGTCCACTTTAAACTAGTCTGGGGCTGGGTGCGGCTCAGTGGTGAAGTGCTTGCCCAGCAAGTGTGGAGCCCTGGCTTCCATCACCGGCATGGGGAAAAAACATTAGTTTTGTGTGACGTGAACTGCACCTCAATGAAAGAGAAAGAGAAAGAAAAGAGCATGGGATCTTCTCGGGCCCTGTGTAAACCCTGCACCAGCCCCAGCCCCTCAGAGCACAGCAGGCATGCCACAGTCCGGCCATCGCCTCACCTGTCGCCACCCTCACCTCTCCAGCCCCCGGCAGGCCCCTTTGCTGTTTCATTTTGGGAATTATTTTCCAGTGCCAGGGATGGAGCCCGGGGCCTTGCACACACCACTCAACCACTGAGCTCCACTCCCAGTCTGCATTTCCGGGGAGTTTTTGCTAAGGGGTCCATGAATGAAGAGCTTGGGAGGCCTGAACACAGCACTTCATCCTCAGAACACGAAGGGACGGGGACACTGCTATCGAAAACGTGTCCTAGGCAGGGCATGGGGGATGGAGCACGCCTGTAATCCCAGATACTCGCAAGACCAAGGCAGGAGGATCCCAAGTTCAAGACTGGCCTCAGAGCCGGGCGCGGTGGCTCAAGCCTGTAATCCCAGCACTCAGGGAGGCTGAGACAGGAGAATCGCGAGTTCAAAGCCAGCCTCAGCAACAGCGAGGTGCTAAGCAACTCGGTGAGACCCTGTCTCTACATAAAAACACAAAAAATAGGGCTGGGGATGTGGCTCAGTGGTCGAGTACCCCTGAGTTCAATCCCCAGTACCAAAAAAAAAAAAAAAAAAAAAAAAGACTGGCCTCAGCAACTTTGTGAGACCCTGTCTCAAAATAAAAACAGCTCAGATGTAGCTCAGTGGCAAAGTGCCCCAGGGTTTAATGCCCAGCACGCAGGCGCACACAAATTTTTTTTTAAAAAGAACCCCTCCCAGGACCCCCAGAATTCCCAGCCACATTCCTCCCTCCCCCTCCCCAGCACTCTGCTTTCCCCCCAGGCCTCCAGGCCCTCTGGGATTTGCCCTCCCACTCCTCCTACTGTGCCTGCCCACAGAGAGAGCCAGGAATGCGGGCACTGGTCTTTCCAAGAAGGCAGGAGAGGGAAGGCTCCCCAGCCCCAGGGCCCGCCAGCCCCAAACAAGATTGACTGTCCAGGACCTGCAACACATGCAGGCACACAGCGGCGCTCACTCACGGTGGTCACTGTGCTCAGAGCTCCCTGACGTCCAGCAGGCTGCCCACCTCGGCAGCCCCTGAGAGACCCTCAGGAAAAGGTGGACAGAGGGGCTACAGACTGGGGGCTGACCCTGGCCAGGTGGGTGCTGCTGGGCAGAGCAAGAGGCCTGTGTTCCAGCCTTGCCTGCAGGTACTCAGGGTCCTAGAAGATAGGGGACCCCGGCCCAGGGGACGTCGTGCTGGGATGCAGCCTGCACGAGGTGGAGGCGGGCATACTCAAGAACTTGGAGCCCAGCACTGTGGTCAGCTGGGCTGGAGACGATGCCGAGGTGCTTGTCCCCACAGCCTCTCCTCTGCTGGGGGAAGGCCACCCCCCAGCTCCGCCCTTCCTCTCCTCCCTTGTGTCCAGTTCACCCTGCCTGGTGGACATGCTGCTGCTGTGAGCCAGTCAGTCCCGAAGCATCCCATGGCCCGGAGAACGGGGACCGGAGCCGTCAAAGCACCCAGAGTCAGCTTTGTGTTACAGCTGCAGCCAGAGTCGTGCCATCAGGCCCTGAGTGTCCAAGGGAGAGAGGTCAGGAGCAGAGGTGTGGAGGATGGGGAGTCCCAGCTTCCCTTCCCACAGCAGCTAGGCGATGGCACTTAAGGTTGAAGGCCCAGCCTCTTCCTGGGCTTGACTGCAGCTTGAGTGTCACGTCTATGAAACCAAATCTACCTGCCCAGAGTCCCTCCTGGATGAAAGTGTGCAGAGCCCTGGGTCAGCTGCTCCACCTGCCCTGCCCTGGCCTGCCCTGGCCTTGGCCATCACAGCCCACCCCAGGGCCCCTTCCTCCCGGGGCTCTGCCCAGCAACCAGCACTGCACCTTCTGCGCAGCACAGAGGCTGAGGGCCAGAGTGGGAGCTCCAGACCCACGGCCAAGTTCAAATGCCACTATAGCACCGTGGACAGCTGGGGTGACCCTTCAGAGCCTCCCTCACAGAACTGAGGAGAACAGTGTTGTCGCACTCGACCTTGTGAATGAAACATCAGGAGCTGGCTTAAAACAAAGACAGGCTCATTGCATCTGTGGGTGCCCAGGGATGGTGACATCACTGCTACACAGACCCACTTTGTAGAGTGGGGCTGGGGGTGCAGACATACCACCTTCATTATCAACAGCCCCTAGAGAGTCACCCAAACCTGAAGGCTGACCCTGCACTGAGTGTCTGGGGCCCAAAGGCTGAGATGAACTGCCCGTGACCTGCTGCTCCAGGGAGCCTGTCCTGGCTGCACCATGGCCTTGGCACCCCCGACTCTGGTGTCCTGGCCAGCACCACCCCTCCCACTGCATTCAGGGCCTCCTGGGGCAGGTCCATGTCACAGCGCCTCCCGAGGGCACCAGGGCCAGTCAGGGGGCACTGGAGCAAAGAACCAGAGGCCACACCTCAGGGCTCTCTACCCCAGGGTCCTCACCTCAGCTGTCGTTCATTACCATTCACTCAGCCAGTACTTCCTAATAGGGCTGGGCCTGCCCGTGGCCCGGGGCATAGACATGATGTAAACCATCACCAAGTGCTCAGGAGCTGCTGTGGGGGAGAGGATTAGGAGATGATCCCAGACAGGGAGGAAAAAAAGCCAGAAAGACCCATGAGGTGACAGGTGGGGAGCCGCAGGATTCCAGGTGCCCTTCCCACAAGCCCATTGAATGAAGCAAGACACCAGGAGGCCTGATGTGCCCTGGGGTAAAGGCCAAGAGCAGGTGTCCTCCCCGCATCCCAGACCAGTGCGGGGGCCAGCATCTGTGAAATACATGGAAGAAACCTGAAAGGGATCCCAACAATCCATGGGGGCGAGGTGGGCTGGGGAACTGGGTGGGTGCTCAGAGTGGGTGAGGAGCACACAGCGGAATTCCAACAAGCTGTGTGTCTCAGGCATACTCCCAACTTCTCTGGGTCTGTTTTCTCTGTTGTCAAACTGAGTGCGGATATCACAGGGTTGCTGTACAGCTCCCTGGCCTCATCCCCTCCTGGGAAATGAGGCCACAGATCACCAACTTCCCGATTCCCTTTGAGCTGGAGAGGTGGGAGGCCCAGCAGAGTCCGCATCCAGACACTGCCCCTACAAACTGCCTGTGTGCCCTCGCCATCACTCAAAAAGCCAAGTGCTAGCCCGGCACGATGGCACTCACCTGGCATCCCAGAGGCTCTGGAGGCTGAGACTGGAGGATTGTGAGTTCAAAGCCAGCCTCAGCAAAAGTGAGGCGCTAAGCAACTCAGTGAGACCCTGTCTCTACATAAAACACAAAAAAATAGGGCTGGGGATGTGGCTCAGGGGTCGAGTGCCCCTGAGTTCAATCCTAGGTACAAAAAAAAGCCAAGGGCTTGGGAACCTGCATCTTGGAACCACCCACAGGGTGCAGGCACCTGGGGCTACTGAATAGATATCATTGGCCTTGGCCTCTCCATGGACACCTTGCCTCGTAGCTTCTGTGCACAAGCCCTACCAGCCTTTGCCATTTTGCTTTCAGTTGGCAGGTTTTTCCTTCCAAGTTCAAGGCAATGGGGTGGTGTGGGAGGAATTCTTGTGCTTCCCCTGAGCCCTTGGGGCAGATGTGCACATGTACATCTTCATCAAAAGAACTATCTCATGCCAGGGGCACTTTCATCGTGGGGCCACTCAGTCCTTAGGTACGCAGTTACTGCACTCCTCCATATATAAAGAGCATCAAGAAATCCACACTAAGTCAGAACCCTCCATGAAAGATGTGCAAAAATGTGAGCTGACAGCTTACAGAAAAGGAAGAAGAGCTGGTTAGAAAAGACCTAGGAGAAGGCTGGGCTGTAGCTCAGAGGTAGAGCCTTGCCTAGCATGTGTGAGGCACTGGGTTCGATTCTCAGCACCACATATAAATAAATAAAATAAAGATCCATCGACAACTAAAAAACATTAAAAAAAAAAAAAAAAAAAAGACCTAGGAGAACTGGGTACAGTGGTGCACACCTGCAATCCCAGAGACTCAGAGACTGAGGCGAGAGGATTGCAAGCTTGAGGGCAGCCTCAGCAATTTAGCAAGGACTTAATGAGACCCCTAAGGGCTTAATGAGACCCTGTTCAAAATGAAACATTAAAGAAAAAAGGGCTGGGGATGTGCCTCAGTGATAGAGCACCCCTGGGTTCGATGCTGGTCTAAAAAAAAGAAAGAAAGAAAAGAAAGGAAAGATCTACGAGCAAGCCTTGCTCCCACCTCACCAGGCAGAGGCACTGGGTCATCTGGCAGCAAATGCTCAGTCCGCTCTGGTGGAATACAAAGCCGTACAAATCCAGGAAGGCGATTTGGCAGACTCAGCAACACGCTGAAGACTCGTGTCCTTGACCCAGCAACTCAACTTCCAAGACTTATCCCTGGGTTCCTGTGAGAAATTGGTTCCAGGACTCTTTTTATTTTTTCTTTCTTTTTTTTTTTTAATATTTTTTAGTGTCAATGGATCTTTATTTTTTTATTTATTTGTATGTGGTGCTGAGAACCGAACCCAGTCCTCACGCATGCTAGGCAAGCGCTCTACCACTGAGCCACAACCCCAGCCCGGTTCCAGGACTCTTATGGGTGCCAAAATCCCAGGATGCTCAAGTCTCTTACAAACGATGTCGTGTTTGCATAGAACTACGCTCAACCTTCTGTAGGCCTAAGTCATCTCTAGATGAGAGCTAGTGCAATGTAATGCTACGTCAGTGGTGGTTACAAGGTATTTTGAAGGGAATAATGACAAAAAATATCTGCACATTTAGTACAGATAAGTTTTTTATTTAAATTATTGTTGATCCACAGTGGGTTGAATCTGAGAATGCAGACCTTGAACATCTGGAGGGCAGGACAGACTGCCTACATCTGGGGGCAGGAGACAAGAAACAAGCTAAACACTTGCAGGAGTACCAAGAATTATAATAACTTGTGATGAAGGGTGGCCCCAGCTGGGCAAGGAGGCGCTCCTGATGCATAACCAGGGATGTCATCCACAGCAGAGGAGAGAGCTACACAGCAGCTGCACTTGTGCTCAAAGCTGTGTGTGCAAGGAACACATCTATAGGACTGAGACATTGGCCACAGTGCTGCCCCTGGGCAGAGAGGGCACAAAGATGCCTAGTTGCCCTGTCTCCTCTTTTCTTTTCTTTTTTTTTTTTTGGTACCAGGGACTGAACCTAGAGGCTGGCTTTGAACTCGCAATTCTCCTGCCTCAGCTTCCCAAATTGCTGGGATTACAGGCGTGTGCCACCGTGCCCAGCTCCTTCCCTGCCTCTTCTGCTGTTATCTTTTTTGAAAAATGGGGAGCCAGAGAGCTGGCCAGGAGCTCCTCTGGGCACAGAATATCTGGGCTCCCCAACAAGTAGAAGAGCCACTTGGGACCCAGAAGTCAAAGACAGTACAGGTGGCCAGCAGGTCCTTCCAGAAGAGGCATCGGGGGCCAGGCCAGGGTCTTTGCAGCCAACATCCTGAGCCACATCAGCTCTGATTAACTGGGAACCCAAACACCAGGGCTTCAGTTGCAAAGTGGGAACAAATGAAAAACCTGTCCTTTGGGGCTACACAAGGATGAGCTGTCCAAATGCAGAGACCAGTGGCTGCGTGGAAAGGCTGGCTGTGACTGTGTGACCACTAGTGCCTGACTGTGCACTAACGCTCCTTTCCAGGGTTAGGACAATCCCACTGCAGAAGATGGGGCCAAGCTCCTCTCACTGCTGGCTACAGGGTGTGGGGTCCAAGGTGCACCAAAGAGGAGAGAAAGCAGCTTCGCCCCCTCCCATCCTCCTCAATGTCCCTGGCAATGGGTGTCCCACATGGCTGTTTTCTTCCTCCTGTTCTACAGATAAGACAACTGTCTCTGAAGTCCCCATCATCCCTCCATACACCAGGCTGTGCTGCCTCCTGGGGGCTCAGGGAGATAGGAGGTTAGCAGGGACTGGAGCCCCCATGCCAGGACAGAGGGGCAAAGCAAGACTCAAGCAGAGTTGGGCAGGAGGAGGAGGGCAGGCTGGGGCCCAGGGTTGATGACTAAGGTCCTCTCCAGCCGGCACCAGGAGGAAGGGAAGGACCCATTACTCAGGCCAGCCCCAGACAGGGGGCGGCCAACACGGCGGGGCTGTGGCCCCCAGGAAGGCAGCAGTCCTGAACTGGGCCTAGTCTCCAGACGGACACTCAAGTCACGGTCACCCACACGTGAGTCATCGGAGGCAATGCGTCAGCAGCCCCGGTCAGGACATCTCTGGAGGCTACTCACCACCCGCCCCAGTTGCACCCTCAGCCTGGATCTGGCTTCTAAGTGGCCGCACCCCTGCCTTCAGGCCTGGTCAGGGCCAGGGACATTCTGACAAATTCTTACCACTGTGTCCCCAGCACTGTCACTGAGCACCCCCATGCAGGCCCAGGCCTGTGATGGACATAGGAGCACACCAGGCCTGCCCTGGAGACACCACCATGCAGCCCACAGGGTCTCCCTGGCACAGAGGGTGGCTGTGTGCTGGGTAAGGTCAATGTCCCAGGTGGACCACCTGTCTCAGGTTCCAGAAACTCCAGGTTCCAGGAGACTTCCATGTCTCCTGCTGAGGTTCCTTCCCTCTGGAATCCTTCCTTCCTGGAGCCTTTGAATCCTCACCTTGGGGTCTGCTCTTGGAGCACCAAGGAAGCCAGGCAGCCTGGCAGGAAATCATTGAAACTCAGACCCACACCAGCCATGGCCAGGCACCCTGGACACTGGCACCTGCTGGGGAGGTCGGGAGCAGGGGGAGGAGGGGGCTGTTTGTGCAAGCCAGCAGGGAGGGGGCCGAGCACCTGCCAGGGTGGGTGGCCTCCTCTAGTCCCCGCCCTGCTGCTGGCCTGGTCCCTGTGATCGGCCTCCCAACCCCACAGGAGATCTGAAGCCCCAGAACCATTCTTTTCATTGGAATGTCCCAAAAAAAAAAAAAAGCAAGAACAAGAAAGAATTTCATGGAAACATTTCTTTGGGGTTTTGTAAAATCCTTTCCCACCCCCACACAGAGCAGGAGGCTCAGGCCAGAGCAAGTCCAGTGCTTTGCCCTCCGCAGGCCGCCGATGTGTGGAGCCCCTTGCTTCCCCTCGGAGCTGAGAGCACTTCCACTTTCAAAGCCGATTCGCGTGTTATTGTCCATGTGGCTCCATGGAGCACAGCGGCGTGGCACAGCTGGTTGGCTCGTGCCCCAGCCCAGTACAACGCCCCACCCCGGGGTCCATGGCGCATAAGGGGGACACTGTGCTACAGAGGACATGGGGGGATGTCAGTGTGGCTGAGAGGACTCTGCCCACTCCAGCCTCTGCCCCAGCCATCCCCAGGCAGGCGACTGGAGCACCTCCAAGACCATCCTCAGAGAGCCTCATCCAAGACCCAGGAAGGAACAGAGGAAGCCGGAGACAGAGAGAGAGAGAGAGAAAGAGAAGAGATGGCAGGAACCCCAGAGAGAGAAGGGGAGACAGAAACCTAGAAAGACCCCTTAAGAGAGGAATAGAGGCCCAGAGAGACATCTACAGAGAAGGACAGAGACCTGGGAGGCAAGAGACACAGATGGAGGACAAGGAGGAACTTGAGCTCTTGAGCCACAGGTGAGGTCCTGGTGGCCACTGCCTACCTCTCGGCCTCACTGTGCCTGTGTATAAGTGCCTGTGTGCACGCGCGTACACACACACACACACACACACACACACACACACTGCAGTCATACTGGAAGTTTCTCTCCTGGCCCGTCACCCACCTTTGCCAAGCAAGCCCACTGATGGTGCAGGTGTCACATTTCACACAGGACCCCTGACTCCCCCATCGGTCCAGGACATTAGTTCAGCAAATACACCCTCCAAGATGGGGAAACTGAGGCCCAGCAGGCACCATAGCCACGGCAGCTCCAACCTGCTCCACGCACAACCTGCTGACTTCTCTGAGGCCCAGGGGGCTCCTGGGCACCAGTCTCTGAGGGTGAAGGTACAGAAAGACGGGGTCCAACATGTCCCACATAGGCAACCTCCTCCCTCAGTCATTGTTGCCACGGTTACCACAATATTTCACAGCTCTGGGTACTGTGCTCCCAGCCACAGCAGAAAGTCACTGTTCTGGCACCTCACACTGGCCCTCATATGCTCGGGCCGACCACCAGCCCCCACGCTCACGTCAGCGAGCCTCCTCCTGGGACCGCTCAGTGCTCCCCCGCCCGCCGCCTCTCCCCCAGACAGCAGTGGGCCCCTGTCCGAGTCGCCCCTCCTGATCCAGGGCAGCTCCTTCCAAGATGCTTGCAGTCCTCCGGTCCGCTGAGCTCCCGGGGGAGCTGAGGAAAGAGCAGGGCTTCTGGACAGACAAACATGGAGCCCGGGAGCTGGAAAAGGTCCCTATAGCAGCATGTACCTGCAGGCCAGGACCCCAGACTGCTGGCAGAGATGTGAGGGAAGGGGACAAAGAGAGAGAAAAAGACAGAAAGAGAAGAAAACCCTGGCCAGAGAGCTGGGGTGTAGCTCGGTGGTAGGGCACTTGCCCAGCAAGCCCAAGACCCTGGGTTCCATCCCCAGCACTGTAAACCATAAACATTCTAGCCAGGGACCCATAACTATGTGGAAGCCTGGGGCTTCTACATATGGCGTCAGAGTTGTTTATTTCTCCCTCCTGGTTGTGCTGCTTGTTTTCCTACTTGTTCACCAATAATTTAGAGCAGGGTGCCTCGTGCCAAGGCCCGTCTGTGCCCCACAATGGATCCAGGTGTGTCCTGGGCGGGCTGAGCAAACCTCCCCTCCTAGCCCCCAGCCAGCCTCCCTTCTTCTAAGAGCCCAAGGCTAGAAGCAGAGAGGCCCACTGCGACCGGCCCTGGTGACATAGAGGCCCGCCTGGCCCACGGGAGAGTCAACTCCATCTTGCCAGGAACTGTGATCCAGAGCCAATGCCTGTGCATGTCCGTGGCTCCAACCTAACTCTAACTGCAGGATGGAGACAGGAAAGGAGATGAGGCATCTGGGACCACCCCGCTGGGGGCAATCGGGCAACCTGCCCACACCCAGGGCTGGCACATCCACACAGCCCCCAAGAGAGGCCGTAGAGGGAAGGGGGCAGCCCACAGCACACAGGGCAGAGGGGAGAGTACGTTCTAGAACCCAAGTTCACCCTGAAAGCACCATCACCAATGCCCCCAAGGACCCAGTCAAGTGAGACCAGTCCAGGTGTGCAAAAGGCTCAAACCTGCCTGCCCGCCCTGCTCTACGCCACAGTGAGCCCCAAGGTCTCCTTTTCCTTAAGCCTCACTGGTACTTCTAGAAAACAGGGTAGGGTGGGGGGAGGGCAGAGGAGCAGCAGTTTGCAAGCTGTGGTCCCAGGAGTGGACAGGGGCTCCAGAGGAAGAAAGAGGCAGGAGGGTCATCATGGACCTGGGGACCCCCCGGCTGGCCCATTATCTCCTGCCCCCACCCCAGCTTCTAATCAATGGCCTTAGGAGTCCAGGACTTGTGAGGCTCTGGCTGCTGCTAATGGATGGGAGAACCTGTAGGCAGCACCCCCGCCCCCAATCCTGACTTGCCCAAGCATGACCACTTCTCAAGGCCAGCACAGAGATTCTACCACCCAGAAAGAGGCCCCAGAAGGGAAGGGGTGCTCAGACCCTGCCTCTCTGGCCAGTGACAAGCGCTATGCATCCACAGTACCCTCTCACCCTGGCTCATAGCCAGACCACAATGTTGGGGTGTCCATATCAGAATAACCCCCACCACCCCATGCAGGTCAGTGCAGACCGGGCTCCCAGCTCAGCTCTCAGCCAGTAGCAGGAGGCACTGCTTCATTCCCATTTTACAGATGGAGAAGCTGAGGCACAGAGAGGCTCAGGCATCTGCCTAACACCACACAGTGAACAAGGGGAGGACATAAAGCCCAGCCCTGCACACAGGAACTGGCCTGCCTCTCCACAGCCCAGACGGCTGGGCCCCAAGATCGTCACTGAGATGCAGAGGGCGAGTCTGAGGCTTAGAGAGCTGAGACCACCCACTGGACGGATGAACGCAGAGCTCAGCAGCAGAAAGAACAGAATGGTGGCTCTTCAGTGCTGGCCCAGGGCAGGGTGTGGACTCCCCCTAAGTCTCTAGCTGTGCAACAGAAGAGAAGCCCCACTCTGCAGGTCACAGTGGAAGAGGCCCAGGCCACTACTCATTGGCTGCTCCACCTTCTGGATTTCCTGATCAGCTCACTGCTCCATCGGGTCATCATCCATCCATTTCCAACCTGTCCCCATGGATGACATGGGGGCCTCTCAAGGATCAGGCAGGGAGGGTTCTGTCTCCTGCCATGTCCTGGTACCTACCACCATGCCCAGCATGAGGTGGGAGCTCAGCCACGCTTGTCAACTGGATGAGTGTGGAAGGGGAGGAGGCGGCTTGGGTGGCTAGGTGGACGGGTGGGTGGACAGGTGGGTGGATAGAATACATGAATAGATGGGTGGGTAAGTTGGTGGATGGTTGGGCAGACAGGTAGATAAACGATGTGTAGGAGGATGGATGGGTGGGTGGATAGGTTAATGGGGGATGGGTGGACATAGATGGATAGATGAATAAATGGATGGACAGACAGGTAGATATATAGACACATGGATGAGGAGATTAGTAGGTAGACGGATGAATGGATGGGTGAGTGGGTGGGTGTGTGGATGTGTGGATGGATGGGTAGGGTGGTAGGTAGATGGCTCCTAGGTGGCAACACTGGGCTGGAGGCCAGCTCCTACCTATGCTCACTGCTCATCCCTCTCCATGAATCCTCCTGTCCCAAGTCCCAGTGCTGAGTCCATTCTCCACTACCTGAGAGCAATGAGGCAGCCCTCAGCAGGTTCTCTCTGGGCCATCCCACCTTCGCTCATGCTGGTCTATGTCCGAGCGGCCAGGCCCTCCTCCCTACACCCACTCCCAAGTCTACCAGCTCCTCCATGCTTAGGGCCCCACCACCACCTCCGTGCCTCCTCTGGGCTTCCCTGCCACCGCCCAGCCAGAGTGCCCCCAACCTTCCCCCTCACAGTCCAGCTGGGTCCCGTGCCAGGGCAAACTAGTGGGCAGGTCTCAGGCTGAGGCTTCTCATCTGCGTTCTCCCACTGATGTGACACTGATCCCAGCAACGCCCCCTACACACTGCATCCTGGCTGTGCTGGGCTGGGAGATGGGGCCACCTGAATTAGCACACCCACTTGGCTCCCCTGATGAGGCAAGGAGGTGCATGACTGCACTGCTCCAAAGAAATCACACCACTGCCGAACTCCAGCAACCTGGGCACAAAGCTGCCGAGAGGCAGCCCAGCCTGCGGCTCCCCTGGCAGCACAGGCACTGAGGCCCCAGAAGGAACGAAGCTGCCAAAAGGCACATGCTCATCCCCAGTGGAGCTGGGCCACAGGCAGGCATCCCCTATGGCTCAGCCTTCTGATGATGACACAAATTTCAGCATCAGAAGGATGCTGTTAGAAGTTTCTCCATTTTAGGGGTGCCTAAGTCCCTCCTCTCTTCTCATAAGGACCTGGGTTTTCCTCAGGGATTCCTCTATTCTCCACCCTCAGTCATCGCAAGGATCTGTCAGACCCCATACCTGGGCTGAAAAAGGAGGCATGTGGCCCTGCCTGGTCAACCAGAGCCTCCCAGACCCTGGCCATGGGGATGAGTGCCAGGGTGTAGGTGTGTGGTCCACCTGACGCAATCAGAACCTTCCTAGAACTTTTGCTGTAGTTTCCAGATCAAGATTTGTCATCCCTCGAAATCATCAGGTTGGTAGGTTGCAAAGTGAGGCCACCTTTCCACCAGGTAGGCAGTGGCCAGGAAAAGGGAAGGCAAGAAAGATGGAGTCACAGATTCTGGGGGAGTCCTTCCAGCCTTGAACTCCAGTGTATATAAAACTGCAACTCTCCCTAAATGTTTTGTTTGTTTGGTTCTGAGGACTGAATCCAGGGGCACTTAACCACCGGGACACATCCCCAGCTTTTTATTTTTTGAGACAGGTTCTCACTAAGTTGCTGAGGCTGACCTTGAACTTACAATCCTCCTGCCTCAGCCTCCCAAGCCACTGGGTGACAGGCATGCGCCACCACGACAGGCTGACCTTTGAGTTTTTAACTGAAGACAGTGAGTCAATTTTCTGGCTCCTGTAACCAAATGGAGCCTTCGATGGCAGAAGTTTAGATACATCCACGGCATTCCAGACAAGCTTCTGGAAAAACTGCCATGGACTTAACGCCTCTCCAGCTGCTGCCTCTCTCCCCACACTGCGCACGAGCTTTCTACAGGGCCAGGGGGTGAGGCAGCCTCACGGAGGGTGAGTCTGAGGGCAAGTGGGCAGCAGCTGTCCCCAGCCTGCGCCCCGCCTGTCTGTGACAAGACAGATGGCTCCACTCTGTTCTTCATGACTCCCCAAGAAAGGTCAGTGAGCTGCCCGCACTCCCGACCAACGCAGAAGTTCAGCAACTCTAAATGCTAACATGCTACAAGCGTAAGTGAGGTCAGAGGAGCACAGGGGCCGATGCCATCAGCCTCAGCTGGGAAAACACTGCCCATCATTTGAACAAGTGACTCATGTGGAGCATAAACGTTTGTGCACCCCCGACTGCCCAGCCTCACGCGACAAAGGTGCACAACATGGAAAGAAGAGCAGATAGGGGGAGCAAGACTAGCCCTCCAGGGACTGGGCAGAGTCCTCCAGCCACAACACATGGTACAACTTGAAAAACGGTCCTGGAGGTCGTCCATGTGAAGGGTGACCAGCTGCTGTGGACCAAACGCTGCCTGGGGGGCCTCAGTGGGGTTTCCCTGCATGCCTGCTGCCTCACAGTTACCTCCCACCCCTTGTACCCCATCACAGGAAAACACCCCACTCCGAGCTCCAGTAAGGCACCGGAAGATTCCGGGCGATCACATGTCTCTGCACCGCTGCCTTCGGCAGACTGCCTCAAATGCTAACATCCCGTGGAGAACACAACTCTCCGGATATCCAGCCCAGACGGCTCCCGCCCGATCCCCTTCTTTGACCCCAGTGGAATTTCACGGTTGTGGCGTCAGAAAACATCTTTGGCCTGCATCCTCGGGTGACCCCCCTCAAGGCCTTTAAAAAGCCCGAAGGTCCAGCCGTGCAGGCTGAGCGTGTTCAATTCCGGAAGCCCTTGCCCTCGCAGGAAAGGTCTGAGATTCCCCCAAGGTGCCGGTTACTTCCTCCCGGATCACAATATTTGCAGTGTGCGCTGCGGTGGTGCGCACAGCGCGCTCAGGCGCTGTGCTGCTCGGCGAGGGGTCGGCGAACACGCTGGATGCGCACCAAAACCCGCTCTGCGGAGCAGAAACGCTAGCGAAATGCTGGCTGGGCCGGCGGAGACGAGCCCTGTGAATTGCGCGCGGGCCTCCCCCGAGACGCGGGGCAGGGCGGGGAGCAGGAAGGGCCTGGAGGCGCGGGGTTAACAAGTGTTAAGAGAGCTCGTCCGCACAGCTGCGCGGCGGCTACCAGAGGAGGAGGGTGGGTCTGCCGGCAGTGAGGACCCAGCGGGCTCAGCCCCCACTTCCCACTTCAGGCAGCTGGACGGGGAGGGCGGCTGGGGCTGGCCGCCTTCAACTCTCACACAGCGCTGAGAGGTTCTGCTCACTCACTAAACGAAGCCTATGCAAAATGGCGCGATGCGCTGGCTTCTCTGCAGTGGGGCGGATTCCTGGACATCGGGCTAAGAATTTCTGCTGCTTTGCCCAGACCCTGCCCGGTCAATAAAGGGGGAAGGAGGAGAGTTCTCTCCTTGGGCAGAGGCATGGATGGCTGTTCCAGGCGCCTCCGCCAGGCTAGCTTCCCTGGAACATCCAACAGACTGTGCGGAAGCCTGGCTAGATCCACCCCCCAGCATCCACCCCGCAGCACTGCGCAGGGGTAGTCTTGCCCTCAAGGAGCACACATCCAAGGGGGACACGGATCCTCAAGCACACAGAATAGACCCTGAGGACGCAGCAGGCCGGGGGTGGGAAGTGGTGCCAGGGTGGAGAGAATGGCCAGACACCAAAGCAACACTTGAGGCGTGCAATGTCCGGGACAGGACATTCCAGCTGAGCTGCTGTGGAGACCAGCAGGGCTGGCGGGCCTGCAAATGCTCAGGGGGCTGGGTGGGTCACGTGGAGAAGTGGATGCTGTTCTGAGAGACAGGGAGCCCCTGGCAGGTGTCAGTGACGTGGTGTGATATCTTAGGAAGGTCCTGCTGGCTGGAATGGGAGAGCCAGAGGAGGAAGAGAGACTGGTCCCAGGCTGTGACCTGAGGTGAAATCAACAAAATGTACAAATTGGGGCTCTGCCTGCGGTGGCCGCAGCCTTCTCTCAGGAGGAAGGACAACCCTGGGGACTGGGACCTGCTAGCTGGAGAACCTGAAGCCCTCAAGGAGTACCGGATCCTGAACTGGTTCGAGCCAGGAACAAGAAGAGGCACAAAGGGCTCTTCTGGAACAGAGGCAGGACTGCAGGCCCTCCAGGCCGGTCCTCACCACTCTGAGCCACTGGAGACTCACAAGCAGCAGCTCAAGGCCAAGGGGGGCCTCACCCTCCCACTCACCTGATGGGATACGACAAAAGCCTGAGAGCCCTCCCCGCAGCCACTGCTGGTCGCACCAAGTCTAATGGTCCCAAAGCCTGTGCTAGCCTCTCATCACCCCAGCCTTACCTTGGCCCCGGCCCCCTTGTCTGTCACCAGAGTGATCTTACCAAAATAGGAATCTGACCAAGGTGTCCTCCACTAGAACCTTGCACTCATTCCCCAACCTCATCAGTCCCACGACCTCCTCCTGTGCATACTTGGCTCAACCCCATTTGTGAAAAGACTCTGGAACCTTCCAGAAGAGACTCTGGAACCTTCCAGAAGAGAATCAGCCTTGGGACCATTTGGGAACCTGCCTCACTGAACTCCTATGGCATGTGGGTTTCCGGTGAGGCAAGGCCCGTCTGTCCTGTGGACCCATACAGTTAGCACCAAGCACAATGGCAGGCACACAGGAGGCCTGTGTCACCCACCCAGAGGGCAAAAAAGTTGTCTAATTCCATCCACAAGAGTAGGAAGCCAGGGTGCAGAGATGCGTGTCCCCTGACCTCACCTAACACCCTCAGCAAATCCCACCCTTCCTTTCAGACCCCAAGGCCTCTAAGTCACAGAACTGTTACTACCTGTCTGTATCTCCTCCTCTCTGCCTCCTCCTACAGGGCCTTCGATGCCAGGTCTAAAGCTGCCCTTGAAATCAAGAGCCTGGCCAGGCACGGTGGCGCATGCCTATAATCCCAGCAGCTCAGGAGGTTGAGACAGGAGGATTAAGAGTTCAAAGCCAGCCTCAGCAACTTAGGGAGGCCCTAAGCAACTTGGCAAGACTCTGTCTCTAAATAAAAAATAAAAAAGGACTGGGGATGTGGCAACCCTGGGTTCAATCCCCAGTACCAAAAAAAAAAAATCAAGAGCCCGGGCTGGGGGTGAGGCTGGGAGTGAGGCACTTAACCAGCAGACATGAGGCCCTGGATTCCAACCCCAGCTCCCAGAGAAAGAAAAAGAGAGAGGAAAGGAGGGAGGGAGAGAGAAGGAAGGGAAGAGAAAAGCCAAGGGGCAGGTCATAACTTAAAACACTGAAACGAACAAAAACCAATGCACAAGAGTGAGGGAAACGCCTCACTTTTAAAGTGTCTAGGGAAGATCCGGGGCAATAAAAATAGCCACCGCCAGGAAGGTGGGATGACATGCCTCCTAGCTCCCTGGCAGTGGTGTGATTATGGTGGAAACTAATAAAAACCTTTCTTCTCCAATAAGTATGGCCGACGACAAGAAGATTGTCCCTGGGGGGTCGCAGCTACCAGGTGGAAGCAGTCCAGTTGTGAAACGGTCGTGTGCACGGCTCAGGGAGAAGCGTGCGGTCGCACAGCCATCTCCTGTCAGCAGCTCTGGGGACCCCACTGGCAAACAGGCGAGGAAAGGGTGGCCTCACTCCCTGGGGCAGGCCAAGTGCCCCAGCTCTCCCAGCCTCAGCTGCACCCCCAGGTCCCACCAAGACACACCAGGCAAGCCTCGCTCCTGGGCGCCAGCCTCACGGCCATGTCCACCCTCTCCGTGTTCCAAGGCAGCTCAGACTCCACATGTTCTGCTCTCCCACTGGCCCTGGCCCTGGCCTCATGGCCACCTAGGACGGGCACTTCCATCCTCCCAGCAGCTCGGGCCAGCTTTCCCTTCACTCCATCTGACACACCAAGTCAGTCGACAAGCCTGCCAGTACCCCGTGCTTCCCATGCAGGGGCGGTGGGCAGAACACTGGCAGTGTCACCCCTGCAGGGCAATGTCACCAGTGGAGCACAAACACGGAACTCCACCAGTGACCTCCCCCAGCTAGTCTCTTCACCATCACCCCACCCAGGGGGCTGGGCCCACTTGCCAGATGAGGAATTTGACGCAGCTGCGTGCTGAAGGGAGGAATCCACAGGCAGCCGGCACCTGACGGGGCACCTGACGCTGCCAGAGGTACCTGGATTTCCCAAGGAGAGGGAAGTCCTGGCTCCAAAGGGTCAAGATTCTGCCCGTTCCTCCCTTGGAAAGGAGGACCAGGCCAAGGGAATGAGACCTCCTTGGAAGGCCAAATGGTCCCACCCATCTTCTTCACAGGGGTTGAGGGGCTGGGCTCCTTGGAGGCCTCAGGGCTTACTGGAGACAGTCTAGGGGACTGCCAGAGAAGGCTTGTTGAGGAACCTTAGAGAAAGGCCACCAAGCCAGGCTGAACTGTGATGAGCTGGCAACTGTGACTCCCAGGGAAACACCTGCAGTCAGAGCATCCCTCGCCCCAATGCTTCCTCCTCACCCTGCAGAAGCGGTTGAGGCAGCAACACCAACACCGGGCCCACCAGGCACCTTCAGGGGGACAGGCTGAGGAGCAGGGGTGCAAAGGCCCAGCCCCCAAGAGCTGCATGGCCAGGCAAGGTTCCTGGAGGTCTCTGCAGGCCAGCACCTCCCAGCGATGCAGATGAGCTGGGGAAACTACTCCTGGAGGGCTCCTCCTCCCCACCTGCAGCACCCCGAGTGGACAAACTCCTCCCCCTCGGAGGAACCCGAATCCCACTGAAGACCCACAGGGCCTGGAGGAGGCAGGAGGCGGGCAGCAGAACAAGTGCCCTTTGTTCGGGTGAGCCTCCGCCAGGCCCCTCCGCCAGCCCTGCAGCCGCAGCACTGCGACCATCCCTGAGGTTGGGCTCCGTCATTAACGACCATCTCTACTAGGCAACGAGGTTTTGTTGATCCCTCGAGATGGGAAGCAAGGAGAATATGCTGTGCTCTTTCTTTTTTCCCCCACTCGGTTGCAGAAGAGAGAAGTTGGAACAAACAAGTTACATAAGGCTGGGGGTGGTGGGGTGGGGGAGCGCAGTCCCTCCTGAGCCGTGTCTTGAGTTGTGGGACCGCAGGAAGGGCCAGGGGAAGGCAGCAACCGCCCCCACCTCTGGCCAAATGACAAAACCTTCCAGGGGACAAAAAGGCGAATGCAGCCACACTGCCTGGCAGACTATAAAAATCGGCTGTCACAGACAAGGCCAGCCTCCTCTGCCCTCCAAGCAGTCCAAAAAGTCTTCCCGCAAATACCGGATTCCATAGAGGAGGCTTCTGTCAGGCTGCAAACCCAGGAGAACAGACCATGTCTCCACACCCCCAGAGGCCAGCCCTCCCTCTCTGCCAGTCATAGTTCTTGGACACTTAGTACCTCTGTGCCACCTACTTTCCAGACACCCAAGACAGCATGACACAGACTCCTCCCACAAGGCCCTTACCCAAAGAGACTCACCAAATAATGTTAGGTGGTGCCTGGTAAGATCAAGGACATAAATCATCCACATGATCCAGCAATTCTTTGTTTGTTTTGTTTCAGTGCTACTAAGGATCAAACCCAAGAGCTCTCCACCACTGAGCTACATCCCCAGTTCTCTTTATTTTGAAATGGGATCTCGCTGAGTTACTCAGGCTGGTCTCGAACTTACAATCCTCCTGCCTCAGCCTCTCGAGTCACTGGATTGACAGGTGTGCCCTACTATGCCCGCTGACCCAGTGATTCTGCTCCTAGACATACAGGGTGGAGAACTGGACATAGGTGTTCACACAAAAATTTAATAGACACATGTCACAGTAGCACGATTCGTAACAGCCAAGAGGTGGAACCAGCCAAAATGTCCACTGCTTGTGGCTGGGATGTGGTTTGTCCCCACCAAAACTAATGTTGAAATTTGGTTACCAGTGTGGCAGTGCTGGGAGGTAGGGCCTTTAGGAAAGATTAACGTCTTTCCCAAAACTAGATTAGTTCTCTCAAGAGAGGTTGCTTTAGAGCATCTGGCTTCCTTTGTCCCCCACTCTTCCACACGACATGTACCCACTGCCCTACCATGAGTTAAAGCCACACAAGGCCCTCACCAGAAGAGAAGATGCCAGCACCATGCTCCTTGACTTACAGAACTGTG